>JBBPTG010000067.1:0-135653 GCA_038093975.1 Chalciporus piperatus
ATATTCTCTCGGAAGGGTAGATTTAGGTTTGGCCAGCTCGGCCGCGATTGCAAGTTCCGTAGCTCGGGTGAGGCGAGCAACAACGTGGTTTGGGACAAAGCGTGAGCCGCAACGAATGATGCGGTTTAGGGTATGGTTTTCATAGGCGCGATTGAGGAAGGTGGATTCGGTCTCAGAATCTAGGTAGTCATAGAGTTGTTTGTCGATCTCCGGGGTTACATAGGAGTGTCGAGGGGGAGGAGTAGGTCGAGTGAAGAGTCGGTCATTGGTTTTACAGGCTGAAGCGTGCATAGCATATAACCTTTTTGACTCGTCGATAGATTCTGACAGTGAGAGGGTTCGTCGACGCCAATCGATGATTGGGTTAGCCTTTTCGAGCCATGGGAGACCTAGGATGACGTTTTCGTTTCCGCAGTTCATGACGTGGAAGGTTACTTCTTGCGCAAGTCCTTCGATGTCGAGGAAGAGGGTGGTGGTGAAGAGTATCATTCCGCTTTTGTTTGCGGTTTGGTCGACGTTTCGAACTCGAATGGGGGTTTCGAGTCGAGTGGTTGGGATTCGATTTTTACGTACGAAGGCCCAATCGATGCAGGAGATGTCTGCGCCGCTATCAATGAGGGCGCGGGTTTCGACGGCTTTCATCGTGTGCGAGGGAACGATAATCTGTATGGGAATTTGCATAGAGCGCTTTTGCGACTTTACAAGTACAGGTGCACACGTGACTGGGGAAGCTTGCGTCGGCAGAGCTTCCCGGTCTAAAAACCCTTTGTGACAAAGGCTACTTTACGAACGGTGGTTTCATCCTCATCATCTATCTCGATCAGCGAGGGAATTTCTTCCTCAACCTTTTGAACCTTCCTCGGGGTTTTCTGGTTTGAGGAAAATTCTGGGCAGGCGTTGGACCGATGTCCAGCTTTCCTGCAGCGGAAGCAGAGTCCCTTCTCCTGGCAGCGTTTCCGCTCCTCAGGAGTGAGCTTGGAGATACGGATGGCGTCGACGTCCATGGCATTGGGATCTCTGGCGGGGGTAGAGTGATTGGCAGAGGAGAATGGACGGAAAGGCTTGGCGGGGTTACGATTGCGATTCGCGATTTCATTGGCATGCTCCCATTGAGTCTGGAACTGGGTGGTGCGTTTGTACCAATCCTCGATCGTGGTAGGGACGGTATCCATACTATTGACTCTTCTCATAAGGGAGATAGGTATCCCTGCAGAGAAATATCCGATTAGGACGTTGTTGTCGATGATGCCAGACAGGGCGACTTGGTTTTGGAAACTCGAAATAAATTCCGAGAGGGAAGGGGAATACTCTCCGTTCTTGAGAGGTTTCATGCGTTTGGTGGAAAGCCAGGCAACGGCATTTCCTACGGTATCGTGATGTTTGAATGCCGTTTCGAAATCAGTGATAAATTGGGCCCAAGTGCCCATGGTGACGGTAGCGCCGGTGATGGCTTTGCGGCGGAAGGTGGCAGCCCAGGTGGCCGCTGATCCTTTAGACATGTAGGATAAGGCGAAGGCGATCTTCTTGGGATCTGTGTTGTATACGTCGCCGTTGACGGTGAGATAGAATTGGATGGAATTCATCCAAGCGGTGCTTTTCTCGAAGGAGCCATCAAAGGCGTCCGGGGCTCCGATGCGGAGTTCAGTGGGTTTTGAGGACGACATGGGATTTACGAAGGTAGGGGGTATCTGATACGCTCCTGGTGCAAATGCGGGCGCGGGAAGGGAAGGAGTGGGGAAAGCTGGGGTTCGTGGGGGAGCAGGCGACACAGGGAACTGTGGAGCTCTTCGGGATATTGGGGTCGGTGACGGTGGTGTTGGTGACCTTGGGATGGTTACAGCTGAGGAAAATTCGTGGGAGAGGTGAAGGGTTTCTTCTTGTTCCTCTTGGGTGGTGATTGGTTCGTCGTAAAGATCCGAGGTGTCGTAGGGGTTAGAGGGGTCTTCCTCTTCAGGTGAGCCCGAGTCAGAAGATTCGGGGTTCTGTGGATTAGCGGTCTCTCGTGGGGGGCCCCAGCGAGAGGTGTCGAGGCGAGGTCGTTGGGAAATGGTGGAGGTCTACAGCGAAGGTAGCCTTCAGGGGTAACTTAGACCTTTTGTTACGCTTGTGCCGGGTAGGTCAAAGCGTAGACACAAAAGCCTAGTCAAAGCAAGGGTTTCAAAGGTAGCCTAACGATGGGATGTCCACGTTAAGGCCTAGCGTCCGTTCAAGAGTGGGACGGTGACTCTCAGAGGGTTCACAGGAAGCAAGGAATGACCAAGCTAGATTGCGTAGGTCTAAGTTAAGGTTACAGGAGAAACTCGAGGGTTTATATAAGTAGAGAAACGAGTTAAGGGCAGGCATGGAACCGGTTGGAATGTGTAAGAACAAGCTATGACGAATAGGAATGAGTCATGCTTGGTAAGAGTACGAGTCAGCGATGACGAAGTATGGAATGTGAAAGAACATCGAAGAACATCCGCTGACTAAAGCAAGCAAGAAATAAGGGGCCTAGGCAGGACTCGAACCAGCGACTAGGACTTAGTACAAGGTAATGAGAAAGGAAAGAATGAACGATCGTAACACCGTCTTCAATGAGAAGTCAACCACCATCGGGGACGTCCTGCTCAACAAATGCATGGCGCCATATTGGAGATTAAACCCAGCTGGCCAAGTCTTCGCCCAGGGTATGGAAAAATTAAGGAAGCACTTCCACTGGGTTCCCGACCCTCAAAACCCCTTAATACATGTTCCTCCAAGGACCATAACTCACCAAATCTTTATCGACATCTTGAAAGAAATGCGGGATGGCATTCAGGACCATTGGACCGATGATCGCGTGACAGAAAAAGAGTTCCTGGAGGCTAAACAGCGCTTTCGCCAACAGGCGAAGGATGAGGAGGGTCTACTGTCAACTCCGCTTCTCTTGGAACAACAACAAACGGCCCGCGCATTTTCCCCGTCGCTCAAGCTCTTGTCGGTTACTCAACATAAGGCTACTAATCAGCCGACGCAGACTAGAATGTCCTCCAGCAAGAGAAAACTCGTTGGCGCTACATCAGCTTCCGGCCCTGCCAGCAAACGCCCACATTCTGAAGTTCAAGGCTCGGAGAAAGAATCCCTTGCGACAGAAGTGTTACGAACGCTCCATTTCCTTATCCTAATCATGCCTACACTCCATTACGCTTACTAGGTTTCTCTTCGTTTCTTGGACTTAGTCGTTTCACTTTCTCGTTTGTTATCTTATCTTATCGCATCACGTGACTTACTTACATAAGCTAGGTCTAGACCTTCGCTTGCTAACTGATGACTCACTGCTCACTCGTCAGCATCAGTCAGCATTACTCATCATATGACTCACGCTTACTCATTCCGCAGTAGAGCTAGTTACGCCATTGGCTAGTAGTCAGTATGAGTCATACCCAGTCACCTACAATAAGGTTTAGCCACAACATGTACAAACATTGACAATAGTATATAAACCCGGGTCGACAAGCACTGGACTCCCCAGTCTTGTTCTCCTGGAGTTTCCTCATCGAACCTCAGCCAAGTACATCGGCTCGCTATTGTCTAGTGTGAGTCTTAGCTCTTAGTTGAGTTGAGTCGTTTCATTAGAACAAGACTAATCTTTTCTTTTGTCTTAGCGTCTCGTCGCTACCACACGTGTCTTGTACGCCACCTCATCGTTGATCACAAGTGGGTACCGCGCTGCTTGTACGCGCCTCGTCATCGCTGACTTTATTTTTGAATAAGTGTCGAGCAACCCCGCCGCATCTCAGCGCGCCGCGTCCCCTGTCCCTTCCATCCAGTGGAACGGGATACTTGATCTCCCCGCTGTCGAGACCAACCCCGACTTTGTCAACGTCATCCCAAAGCTCGGAAACGCTCTAGAGGTCTACCCGGCCTTTACCAATATCATCGCGGATCTCGAGCGAGAGAACGCTCGCATCCAAGAAGAAGTCGCTCATACTCGGGCGCGATTCGAAGAAGAAGAGAGGAGATTCATCGAACAGTACTCAGTGCCAATCGCGCCAAGGCCTGATTACTCCGACCTCTACGCTGACTGGTTAGAAGAACCGGTAATACCTCCTTACCCACGTCACGTATCAACTGTTAACCCCGCCAATCTCCAGATCGTCCCTCATCGTCACCCTTCACTCCCGCCTATCGAGGCTATTCGGGCACCGTCGCCGCCCAACCCCCAACAGATACTAGCCGACGCCTTCGGCGTTGAAGAGTTATACTACCGTGCCTCCTCCATTCCCTGAGCCCGTCGATTGGACTACCGTCGACGAGGATATTCTTGCTCTTCAACACAGATTCCCCCTTGGAGTCTCTGGTCGTACGCAAAGTTTCCGTAGCGCTATCTATCACACGCTTATATCACCGGCAGGAGAGAAGGCGATTCGAGAGAACATTGACGATCAGGTACGTCAACGCCGACGAAGCGACAGGCTACTTAGAGGTATCCCAGAGGACGCCGATATTCGTATTAAGGAGAGAGTACCAACCCCGCGTCCTACTCGCCGCACTCGCTGCCATAAGCCTCTTGTACCCCTTAGGAAGATTCGTCCAGTACAGCTTACAGGCCTTCCTATTTCTTTCATACCTCATCTTCGGCCACGAAATTCTCTCAAGCGACCGTCGCGTTACCTTTGACTTCGCATATATTCTCGTATCTCACAGAAACCGTCCAGTAGCACCACCTACTCCTCCCCTTTCCCCTGTTGTATCACAAGCAGAGCTTGAAGAGGAAGATAGAGAATCAGTACCAGGACTAGTAGATTCAGACAGTGAAGAAGAAGGAGGACTAAGAGAAACGAACACACCAGGAGTACAACTGTATTATCCCGCGCCTCATTCCATCAGAAGAAGCATTCCACCGCCACCCTATCAGAGAGACGCCCCCGCTTCGTTATCAGGAGAAACCCTTGAAGGATCTCAGGAGATTTGAAATAAATCTAGTTTTACCCCTTTACATTCTAGTGCATCAAGAATGTCGGTTCTCGCTCCAGACTTAGCAGCTGCCTTAACAGGCATTCTCGGACATCGTGATACGTCCATACGGGATCTCGGAACGCAGTTGAGACTCGCGTTAGAAACAATGACAGATCAGCTTACCAACGCTCAAAGACTAAATCAAAATCTAAACAATAACATCTTGCAGCTTGAAGCGCAAGTACAAGCCATTCAAGTGCCTGGCGCAATTCCAGCTCCTACGGTCGGACCTAGTGGACCTAAGTTATCCAAGATCGTCAAAGATCCAGGAGACTATGACGGAGCTAGAGGAAAGAAGTTCGAAGAATGGTGGACAAGAGTCCGTGCATGGCTAGATGAAAACAATACCGTGTTAACCGGAATGACGGCGATCAGAGCGATCCTTAGTCGGATGACAGGAGGAGACGCCGCTACTTTCTCACGAGCCATGACACACGACATCTTGGAAAATGGAACCACGTATACTTCCGCCGAGTTCCATAAATGAATCACCGATCAATTCCGCTCGGGTAACGAAGTAGAATATCACCGCAATCAGATCAAGAATCTGAAACAAGGCAAAATGTCTATGGAGAAATTCCTTACCACGTTCCAGACGCATCGCCTCATGGACGATTGGGATGATGCAAGACACATCGAACTTCTGGAGCTAAACGCAGACCCAGAGATCACACATCGGATCTTAATGGAAAAGGGACGACTCGACAAATATGATACATATGTCGAAGAGCTGCGCCTCCTTGCAGGAAGGAAACAGCTTATCTCCATGATCAAGACAGGAACCGCAGGTGATACCCACCGATATAAATATACCAACACGGGCACACAACCAGGTCGTGGTGCCCCGATGGATATAGGTTCTGCCGAAATTGAAGAAGGAGAAATCGTGGAAGAAGAAGAAGCACCATCTGTCGTAAAAGCGGCCACAAGCAATTTCAAAGAGAAGAAACAAGGAAATTGTTGGAACTGTGGGAAACCGGGACATCCGAAACAGCAATGTCCGGTGCCTAGTACCAAATGCAAGAACTGTGGTTGGTCACGAGGCGAACACAAACGTGCCTGCAAACTTCAGAAAAGACAGGTAAGAGAACTGTCTACCGAATCAAACGCTCTTGAAGGCCGTTCATTCGACGAAATGAAGGCTTACTTCTATGATATGAAAGATATCGAAATGAAGGGAAAAGGCAAAGCGGCCTGAATGATCTGGGCAAACGGACCGCAACTAACTCGTTAGGAAAATCTGTAAACTATTCACACAGTCAAACGGGGTCTCATGTTGATCATGAGCTTGGCCTGGACTCTAGTCAGGTGCTTAATTCCGTTTCCATAATCCGATACCTTTCCGAAAACCCAGGACCACGTTTCATTCGTACGACAGATCGAGAACTGAAGTTATCTACTTCCATTGCTTCGCAACGACTTCCGTCTACTTTCACACGCGCGGAAGCGCTTCTTGACTCAGGAGCCAATGCTATCTTCGTCGATCGGAGATGGGCTGATAAAATCAAATTACCCCTCGTACAACTCAGACATCCACTTACGGTATACAACGTGGACGGAACGCATAACTCCGCTGGACAGATAACACACTGTGCGGAAATCATTATCCATTTCAACGGACATCGTGAGAAGGCCATTGCAGAAGTCACTGATCTCGGAAAGAATCAGATGATACTAGGGTATGCATGGTTGAAGCAACACAATCCGGAAATAGATTGGAACAAAGGAACGGTCCACATGACTCGTTGTCCTTGGTCTTGTTCCGTTTTACGAGATAAACCACCATTCGCGCGTCAGCTTGATGATGAAGAACGAAGTTCTCTTCGTCACATTAACGCCGCAAAGAAGGATGCACCTGAACCGAAAACGGAAAAGACTCCGGAAGAGCTTGTTCCGAAAGAATATCACAAGTATATCCACCTGTTCAAGAAAAAGGAATCTGAACGCATGCCAACCCGTAAGCCGTGGGATCACGCAATTGACCTAAAAGACACCTACAAGCCGAAAAAGGGTCGTCTTATCCCACTCTCTGTCATGGAACAAGAAGAAGTCAGTGCATTCATTGATGATCAGCTCAAGAAAGGATACATTCGTCCTTCCAAATCAGAGCAGACTTCTCCCGTGTTCTTCGTTCCTAAGAAAGATGGCAAGAAACGTATGGTTCAAGATTACCGATACCTAAACGAACACACGGTGAAGAACAATTATCCGCTACCCCTCATTTCCCAATTAGTTGACAAACTGAAAGGCGCAAAACTGTTTACCAAAATGGACTTGCGTTGGGGATACAACAATATCCGCATCAAAGAAGGCGATGAATCTAAAGCCGCATTCGTATGCTTCCGTGGCGCCTTCGAACCCTTGGTCATGTACTTCGGATTATGCAATTCTCCTGCAACATTCCAGACCATGATGAACGACATCTTCTCAGACATGGAAGACGCCGTTGTGGTCTACATTGATGACATCATGATCTTTACCAAATCCGATGACCCTGCTGTCCATGCCAAAATAGTCAAAGAAGTTCTTCGTCGCCTAGAAGAGAATGACCTTTTCGTCAAACCAGAGAAATGTGTCTTCCATACCAAAGAAGTAGAATTCTTGGGAATGACAATTACTCCCGAAGGAATCAGGATGGACGACGATAAGGTCAAGGCAATCACCGAATGGCCAACTCCGACAAATGTCAGAGGTGTCAGAAGCTTTCTCGGATTAGCAAATTTCTATCGTCGCTTCATTCAGGACTATGCGCAAGTGGCTAGACCCTTGAATGATCTTACCAAGAAGGATGTGAAATTCGCATGGGAAGATGCACAGCGGAACGCCTTCAACACATTGAAACAGAAGTTCATCACCGCTCCCATACTCGCTTTTCCAGACAATGACAAACGCTTCCGACTAGAATCGGATGCGTCTAATTACGCCACAGGTGCTGTTCTATCTATAGAACAAGGAGATAAATGGCATCCCGTCGCGTTCTCTTCCCACTCCATGTCACCGGAAGAACGCAACTATCCTATTGCGGATAAAGAGATGCTAAGCGTTATCAGAAGTCTAGAACAGTGGAGACACTATCTGGAAGGTTCCAAGCACGAGTTTGAGATCTGGAACGACCATGCAAATCTTCAGTTCTTCATGACTCGGCAAGATCTAAATCGACGCCAAGCACATTGGTCTCAATATCTTAGTCGATTCAATTTCAAATGGTTACACAAGGCAGGTTCCCAAATAGGAAAAGCCGATGCCTTATCAAGAAGAGAAGATCACGCAATCGGTATCGAAGCAGATAACAAAGCTGTCCTTGTAATACCTCCGGACAGAATAGCCGCTACGTCAACTGTTCAACTCTCAACCAATTTCGATCTGATCAAGGACAAAATCAGAAAAGCAACCTTCAAAATACGCGAGACAGAAGTCATGAAACTCTGTAAAGAACACGGCATTTGTGAAGAGTCTGATGGAATTCTGATTGACAAGAAAGGAAGATTGTATGTCCCTGAAGAAGAAAATCTCCGTATGGAGATTATACGACTTCATCATGACACGCCTGTTGCAGGATATCCCGGATATGAAAAGACAATTGAACTGCTGCAGCGCAGTTACACCTGGCCAGGAATGGCTACGCTCGTGAAAGACTATGTCTCACGCTGTGACAGATGTGCACGTTTCAAAGGGATAAACTATGCTCCTTCGGGAAAACTTCGACCCCTCGAAGTTCCGGATCTTCCCTGGGAACACATCTCTGCAGATTTCACTACCGACCTGCCACTCTCGAATGTATTTGACTCTATTTTTGTCGTCGTTGACAGATTCTCCAAAGAAGTCGAATTCATCCCTTGCAACAAGACAGTCACCGCTCTCGACACTGCTCGTCTTTACCTAACCCATGTATGGAAACATCATGGACTTCCTAAAACCATCATATCGGACCGAGGCCCGCAATTCGCATCCCAAGTGATGAAAGACATATGCAAACGTCTTGGCATTACGCCCAAACTTTCCACCGCCTTTCATCCGCAAACTGATGGACAAACTGAACGTATGAATCGAGATCTACAACAGTATCTCCGTTTGTTCACATCGGAAAAACAAGAAGAATGGACTGATTGGTTACCAATTGCGCAATTCTCATACAACTCGAAGAAACAAGCTTCTACGTCCAAAGCGCCCTTCAACGTCACGCACACATATTCTCCAAGAATAGGAATAGAGAATTACACGTCTAAAGCACCCGCTGCTGCGGACTTCGTTGACACGCTTGCCAACACGTTGAAAGAAACCAAGGATAACATAATAGAAGCTCAGAAGCGTATGAAAGCACAAGCTGACAAACACCGTTCTGATTCACCTTCTTACGAGATTGGTCAGAAGGTCTGGTTATCTACAACTAATCTCCGCCTGGCGCAAAGATCTAAGAAACTCTCCCCACGATGGTTGGGCCCTTACGAAATCACAACCCTAGTTGGACGGAACGCACTACGTTTGAAGCTTCCGCGTACCATGAAAATTCACCCCGTCGTTAATGTTTCACGTGTCAAACCATATAAGGACAGGTTACAGAAGCAAACTGTTGATAAGCCTGGGCCTGTGATTGTGACAGAAGACAGAGATGATGAATATGAGGTGGACTACATCGTTGATTCTCGTTTACAAGGAAAAACCCTGAAATACCTCGTGCATTGGAAGGGCTATGCAGAATCTGATCGGACATGGGAACCAAGATCGAATCTCAAGAATGCACAAGATGCAATAAGGGAATTCAACAAGATACATCCGTCCGCTCCACGATTCCTTCGCATGTCACGGAGTCTATTTGAGTCACTATTTCAGCCGTATGATAACCTAACGAGTCAGGTGGATAATGGACAAATCAACTGGTTGAATACCGTGCCGAATACCGAAGAGGTATAAGAGACTGATGTTTGACGGTCTTCACTCTCACGGTTTCTCTTCCACGAACCACCATCATCACCAATGGATCTCAATGACGTCTACGCTTGGGAGAGTGTCCTCCGCGACATTTTCATTCGAAACTTCACTAGGGATCAAGGTAACTTTGTCCTCTCCCTCCTCTTTGCACTCTTCGTCATCTGCAACGGTTGGATCCTCCACATGCTCCTCCCCTCCCTCATCGTTTTCATCGCCATTGTCATCGTCACCATCGCTATTCAATACCTCATGTTCGCTCAAATGATCGTTACCAGACGGTCTACGTCTATTGAGGTTAACTGGGACTGGACGACAAAGTGGATGAAACTCGTTGTATGGCATCCGGATCTGAGCAAGTGGGACAACATGATAGAGGAACAGCAGAATCCTGATCAGCAAGAATGGCCCACCAATTGGCCTGATCTCGCTAATCCTGCTATCCCCGACCCAGCACTCGTAGGTGCTCCCCACCCTATTCCTATCGACGAAAACGATGGTAACCCATTCGAACCACCAGCTACCTGGGTGAACAATAACCTTCAGGTCGCTGCTGCTCCACCAGCAGCGGGGGTGCCGTGGATGAACCAAGCTCCACTCATCGAAGTCTGATCATCTAGGAATACGATCCATAGAGAGGGGGTAGTGTTACGAACGCTCCATTTCCTTATCCTAATCATGCCTACACTCCATTACGCTTACTAGGTTTCTCTTCGTCTCTTGGACTTAGTTGTTTCACTTTCTCTTTTGTTATCTTATCTTATCGCATCACGTGACTTACTTACATAAGCTAGGTCTAGACCTTTGCTTACTAACTGATGACTCACCACTCACTCGTCAGCATCAGTCAGCATTACTCATCATATGACTCACGCTTACTCATTCCGCAGTAGAGCTAGTTACGCCATTGGCTAGTAGTCAGTATGAGTCATACCCAGTCACCTACGATAAGGTTTAGCCACAACATGTACAAACATTGACAATAGTATATAAACCCGGGTCGACAAGCACTGGACTCCCCAGTCTTGTTCTCCTGGAGTTTCCTCATCGAACCTCAGCCAAGTACATCGGCTCGCTATTGTCTAGTGTGAGTCTTAGCTCTTAGTTGAGTTGAGTCGTTTCAGAAGGTAAGAACGGACGGAAAGTGTTGACGAAGGTTCCGGAGTTTTAGAGAGAGAGGTTGTTGCGTGGAGAAAAGAAAGGTCGATTCAAAATAAGCAAAGTACAGTCTTTTATAGTCCGGGCATACTCGAGACTCTGATAGCGACAGAACGCTAAGTGACAGTACTGGACTAAGTATAGACAGGATAGATGACAAGACGAAAAGGATGAGTAAAAGTAAGGAAAGTGCGATAGTAAGGACGCATAGCAAGGTTAGAGAACATGGAATGGAAAGGAAGCTTACCAGCGAATCATATCATACCTGGACAACGGTTTCCGGGGACACGGAGGACGATACCTGTGAACAAAACGAACTATCCGTGGTTTCCGTATACCACGGAACGACGGGAACGGAACGTGATGGGGACGGAAAGCCGTATGTGCGGCGGAAGTGGTTGGGCCATATATGGAAACGAAGGAAAGACGTTGAGGAATGTTGAGAATGGGAAATGGGGGTAGAACGCCGGCTGCAAGCGTAGGGAATATGCGTTCCCTACAATGGTATGGGTATTATGAAACGACCCAAAACTCGTATTGAGATCAGGTCTACACTATCGCCAAGTGGAGCGGTTTAGAAGAAGAGTATGGAGAACAACTGAGATAGAACGGTTGAGTCTTGGGGAAAGACCAAGTGAACTAAGCTGGGGTTACCAGCAGTTCCTTGTGGTTTATATACTATCCTATGTGTTTGTACATGTTTGTATGTACTATAACTAAATAAGGGATAACCCTGAACCCATGAGAATAGAAGCAAGATAAGGAGGCTGTGAGGCATAGCCGAGATAGCGGAAATGAAGTACATGAGGTGAAAGGCTGTGGCATAGCCATGCGCAGCACGGAGATTAACTGTCAAGGTAAGGCAGTGCGTGAGAATGAATATAACCATAAGGGGCGACCGTGCGAAGAGTGAAAGTGAATGAGCACGTGTCTGAAAGATAAGATGAGAGAGATTAGATAAGATCGAATGGAACGAAACATTGAAGTCCAAAGAATGTCTGTGAAGGTGAGATGAGCGTAATGAACCGTAACACATTAAGGGCGGAGTAGTTGGATGCATGTTCGCTTTATTCTGTTGGCAGTTTGCGCATCCTTCGACATATTTGCGCACAAACTGTGCAAGACCAGGCCACCAGAATTCAGCAGCAACCAGCTGTCTAGTTTTGAGATAACCTGGGTGGCCGGCGGTGGGGTGATTATGGCAGCGTTGGACGACAGTGCGACATAAGTTTTTGTACGGTGGAATGTAAATGCGACCTTGGTAGGTCAGGACACCGTTATTCATCTGCCAGTCAGCTAACCGGGATCGGAATGGCACTGGGATATCGCCGTCAATGGCTTGTAATGCGGTGAGGAGAAATGGGTCATCTTTGGAAAGACTGGAAATGTGATTGTTCATGGCAGCGTCAATGACGCGGACAAATAGGGAGGGTGGTAGTAGAGTGGTACCCGCATTGTCATCGGCATTGGTGGGAAAGTGATCAGCACGCCTAGAGAAGGCATCGGGACCGGCGAGGGATGAGCCAAGGACATGAATCATTTTCAGGTCAAAGTCAGCAAGATCGAGGAGCCAGCGGGCTTGCCGGCGGTTCAGATTCCAGGGTTGGCGAAAGTAGGTCAGGTTTTTGTGATCAGTGAAGACTTGGACAGGGAAGAAAGAGCCATGGAGATAATGTCGCCAGGTTTTCAGTGCATGGATCACAGCGAGGAGTTCACGATCATAGATATCGTAGTTCCGTTCTGCATCACCAAAGGACTGGGAGAGATAGGAACAGGGGTGCCAATCGCCGTTGGCATCAGCTTGGAGGAGTATACCTCCAGAGGCAAAATTGGAGGCATCAGTTGCGATGGCGAAGGGTTTGGAGAGGTCTGGGAAGCGTAGGACGGGTTTCACCAGGAACATCTGTTTTAGATGGGCGAAGAAGAAGGGGGATGCTTGGGGGGAATTGGAAGGACATATCTTTCCCGTATGCAGGTTTTCTTCGAGGAAGTCTTCTGTGGCTTTCTTTTCATCCGGAGATAGCGGATAAAGTTTTCCAATTTTAGGGACAAAGGATTCCTTCAGGTTAATCTCGTGGTCATAAACCCGAGATGGAGGAAGGTGACCGGCCGAGGGTTCATTGAAAACCGAGGCATATTTGACATATTCTTTTGGGAGGATAGGTTTGGGTTTGGCCAGTTTGGCCGCGATTGCGAGTTCAGTAGCTCGGGTAAGGCGAGCGACAACACAATTGGGGACAAAGTGTGAGCCACAACGAATAATGCGGTTTAGAGTATGGTTTTTGTAGGCGCGGTTAAGGAAGGTGGATTCGGTTTCAGAGTCCAGGTAGTCATAGAGTTGTTTATCGACTTCCGGGGTTACGTAAGAGTGTCGAGGAGGAGGGGTAGGTCGAGTGAAGAGTTGGTCGTTGGCTTGACAGGCTGCAGCATGTATGGTATACAACTTCTTTGACTCATCAATGGATTCTGACAGTGAGAGGGTACGTCAGCGCCAACCAATGGTTGGATTAGCTTTTTCAAGCCATGGGAATCCTAGGATGATGTTCTCGTTTCCGCAATTCATGATGTGGAAGATTACTTCTTGTGTGATTCCTTCGATGTCAAGGAAGAGGGTGGTGGTGAAGAGTATCATCCCGCTTTTGTTTGCGGTCTGGTCGACGTTTCGGACTCGAATAGGGGTTTCAAGTCGAGTAGTTGGGATTCGATTTCTTCGTATAAAGCCCCAGTCGATACAGGAGATGTCTGCGCCGCTATCAATGAGGGCGTGAGTTTCGACGGCTTTCATCGTGTGCGAGGGAACAATAATCTGTATGGGAATTTGCATAGAGCGCTTTCGCGACTTTACAAGTACAGGTGCACACGTGACTGGGGAAGCTTGCATCGGCAGAGCTTCCCGGTCTAAAAACCCTTTGTGACAAAGGCTACTGTACGAACAGTGGTTTCATCCTCATCATCTATCTCGATCAGCGAGGGAATTTCTTCCTCAACCTTCTGAACCTTCTTCGGGGTTTTCTGGTTCGAGGAGAATTCTGGGTAGGCGTTGGACCGATGTCCAGCTTTCCTGCAGCGGAAGCAGAGTCCTTTCTCCTGACAGCGTTTCCGCTCTTCAGGAGTGAGCTTGAAGATACGGATGACATCGACATCCATGGCATTGGGGTCCCTGGCAGGGGTAGAGTGATTGACGGAGGAGAACGGACGGAATGGTTTGGCAGGGTTGCGATTGTGATTCGCGATTTCATTGGCATGTTCCCATTGGATCTGGAACTGGGTGGTGCGTTTGTACCAATCCTCAATCGTGGTAGGGATGGTATCCATGCTGTTGACTCGTCTCATAAGGGAGATGGGTATCCCCGCGAAGACGTATCTGATTAGGACGTTGTTGTCGATAATGCCAGACAAGGCGACTTGGTTCTGGAAACTCGAAATGAATTCCGAGAGGGAGGGAAAATACTCTCCGTTCTTGAGAGGTTTCATTCGTTTGGTGGAAAGCCAGGCGACGGTGTTTCCTATGGTATTGTGGTGTTTGAATGCGGTTTCAAAATCGGTGATAAATTGAGCCCAGGTTCCCATTGTGACAGTGGCACCGGTGATGGCCTTCCGGCGGAAGGTGGCAGCCCAAGTGGCCGCTGATCCTTTGGACATGTAGGATAACGCAAAGGCAATCTTCTTGGGATCTGTGTTGTATACGTCACTATTGACGGTGAGATAGAATTGGATGGAATTCATCCAAGCAGTGCTTTTCTCGAAGGAGCCATCAAAGGCGTCTGGGGCTCCGATGCGGAGTTCAGTGGGTTTGGAGGACGACATGGGGTTTACGAAGGTAGGGGGTATCTGATACGCTCCTGGTGCAAACGCGGGTGTGGAAAGGAAAGCAGTGGGGAAGGCTGGGGTTTGTGGAGGAGCAGGCGACACAGGGAACTGTGGAGCTCTTCGGGATATTGGGGTTGGTGACGGTGGTGTCGGTGACCTTGGGATGGTTACAGCTGAGGAAAATTTGTGGGAGAGGTGAAGGGTTTCTTCTTGTTCCTCTTGGATGGTGATTGGTTCGTCGTAAAGATCTGAGGTGTCATAGGGGTTAGAGGAATTTTCCTCTTCAGGCGAGCCCGAGTCAGAGGATTCGGGGTTCTGTGGATTAGCGATCTCTCGTGGGAGGCCCCAGCGAGAGGTGTCGAGACGAGGTCGTTGGGAAATGATGGGGGTCTACAGCGAAGGTAGCCTTCAAGGGTAAGTTAGACCTTTTGTTACGCTTGTATTGGGTAGGTCAAAGCGTAGACACAAAAGCCTAGTCAAAGACAAGGGTTTCAAAGGTAGCCTAACGATGGGATGTCCACGTTAAGGCCTAGCGTCCGTTCAAGAGTGGGACAGTGACTCTCAGAGGGTTCAAAGGAAGCGAGGAGTAACCAGGCTAGATTGTGTAGGTCTAACTTAAGGTTACAGGAGGAGACTCGAGGGTTTATATAGATAAGTGAACAAGTTAAAGGCAGGCATAGAAGGAGTCAGAATGAGTCAGAATGAGCTATGACGAATAAGGATGAGTCATGCTCAGTAAGCGTATGAGTCAGCGATGACGAAGTGTAGAAGGTGAAATAACATGAAGGAATACTCGCTGACTAAGATAAAGAAAGAAATAAATGGCCTAGGCAGGACTTGAACTAGCGACTAGGACTTTAGTACAAGGTAATGGGGAAGGAAAGAATGAGTGATCATAACAGGTGTGATGTCGCAGTGGGAGTAGCGTCAGGCCTGGCAGGGGGACCAGGGGCCTGAGTAGCGGGAGCCCTAGCATCCAACCATTGCCTGCTTGCATCATAAGGGCCAGCCTGGGTGACGATCAAGGACCACAGAAGCCAGAAGAAGGATTCAAGATCGTGGTAGGCAGTGTGCAGTACCCGGCGGTGATGGCCGGCCACCGTGAGGAGCTCAGTGGCCATGTAAGACAAGGTACCCTGAGTAAAATATGATGAGCGAGGGGCCAAGTCTGGTAATGATCAACTTACCGTGACCACACCAACCCTGTCCCTCTGCACGCTGACGTCATCAGCCCCCAACACATCCATCCCCGATCCCCAATCTCCCAACATACCCGCTCACAGAACAACTGATGGTGTTGTTCTGTCGGAGGCTTTATTTCGAACGGGGTGCAAATCAGGGATCGCCTCGCGGACAAGGCGTGAGATAATCCGCAACCAAACGTTGCCTATGCTGATGTCGCAGTGCAGAATGCCCTTGCGTATTCCATTGTAGTGAGCTGTGTTTGGATGTTAGCGACTCCTGTGACCCTCAACATGGCTGACTTACACACGAGAGCTCCCATAAAACCATTCAAGAACTCCCGGCGACAAGAAAAGAATTGAATTGGTATGCCGTGAGTGCGGGACAAAACATGGATACGAATGCGTGGGTCGTAATGCAATGCTTTTTTAGACAGCCGTTGAAATCTTGCCAAAATGTTCTCAGTCGTATCTTCCTGGGCGGAGTACGTAGGCCACCTGTCGTCTTCGGGCTGAAATGAATCGGGCATGAGGTGCGTAGGTCGGTCCCATTCACATATGATGGGTGTGCCTGGAAGGTGTGTGTTGTTCCATTGGAGATCAGCGGACTCCTCCTGCTGGCATTGAGAGAAGATCCCATAGCAGTCAGCTGTTCCAAAGACTGGCTCGTCTTCCTCGGGGATAGCTACAGGTGAGCGGGTGTTCAGCAGGTTGTTGATATCAATGTCGTTTGGCCAGTGGGCCGGGACCCAGCACTCCTTAGTGTTTAAACGTCCAGTTAAGTTGAGTTTTTATACCTCTTTTGACAAAACTGTAACTGTAACTGGTTATCAATTTCGGCAAAATCAGTTTAACTGAACTGAAACTCTACATAACTGTCATATCAGTTATGGTCCAGTTTGTGACCGGTTTGTGACCTGTTTTTTGTAATAACTGGACAAACATTAGAAAGCCCTGATTCGTAGCTTTAAAATGACCCCTGGATCATGTGATTTGGTTCAGTCCTTGTGAAGATATGCTCATTTTATTATATTACCATGATTATCATGTGTTTTGGTGGATATAGCATTGGAAGGGAGGTCAAGTTAAGTAAAATACAAGCAAATATGTAATCTCAGCAGTGCAAATTAACATGTGTATTTGAGTTGAGTGTGTCTCAATCAGTCATTTCATCAATTTACTTCAATATTCAGAAAGAAAGTCAAATAAGGTCGGAAAAATTTGTAAAAAATCAGGAAAAATAGTAGTAGATGACCATATATAGGTTATTATTTATAACCAGTTATAACCAGTTTGTGTACAGTTTTGTAAAATTTTGGAAGTGACAAAACTGTAACTGAAACTGGACGTAACCAGTTACAATTTTTCACCCGGTTTCAGTTATATTTCGCTCCAGTTAAGTTAAGTTTCGGTTTTTTTCCAGTTATGTAACTGGACTTTTAAACACTAGCACTCCTTGAGGGCGCCATGGCGCCCTTGCTCCTTGAAGATCTGCTCCTTCACAGTACTGTGGATACTGGCAGCATAGACGACGGTGCCCTTTCCTGCGATGCCGAAGGCTCGGAAAAGTGGAAAGTAGGTCCTGACATCCAGAGATTTGGGAGCAGAGTCGGTAGCACACGTGCTAGTGGAAGCAAGGCCGAGTGGGAACGAGAGACGCATTGATCCTCCCAGCAGTGATGTTTGATATGATGCCCGAAATGCATCATCGAAACCCGTCCAAATGCCATTTTGATCGGAGGCGCTGAGAGCGAGAACAATGTTGATGAACTGGAGGGGCTGGTCATCGATACAGAAAGATGTTGTGAATAGGGTGGCTTCCCGAAGAAAATAAGCAAGGGAGAGATTTGGGCCGCACAGCGACATCCCGATGTAAAAGCGGCGACCAAATTGAGATGAAATGACAAGGCCAGCAAGCTCAGTCAATTGGAGCAGCACAGCGCTTTCCATTGTTTGGCTGTAGTCGTATTTGACCTCGCAGTAGGCATACATTACGCTGGAGGGGAGATTGGGAAGTTTGTCAAATAGAATGGGAACAAGAACAACATCGGGTTTTCTGGAACCTGCATTCAGAGAGGTTGAATGGGTCCGCCAGACCACTTGCGGCCCGACCAGTGTGAGGGGGGCGTAACCTGCATTGATTATCTAAGCTCGGCATCAGTTTTACAATCTAATCTCCTTTGCAAATTTGAAGACTCACATTGTTGAGAAGCTGCGCAACGTTATCCTCTGATCCCTGTTGAGGTTTGAACGCCCAACATCCACCATCAATTACCCCAATGTCACACAATGTACCATGAATGCGCTTGAGTACTTCCAGGGGGGTTTCAGTTGGTGTTGTTGCGAAGTATTGGGGAAAAGCCATGTATGGGAGGATACTGAGCAGGTCGATGTCATAGGCTGTCACCAGGCTGTCCACTTCTTGCTTGGTAAGAGGGTCTACCACATTGTGTCGAGGAGGCATATCGAGAGGCCAAGTCTGAAGGGAGCGACGCTGCCAAAATGCCAAAATATGATGAGGTTATAAAGTAAAGCATTTGTGGCAACCCTACTGTGAAACCCTTGCGCGGGGTGGCGACCGCCGCCTGAAGGCGCATTTGCATTCCGACATCAGATTTTCCCACACCTGATATTTCGAGGACAATGGGCGAACAATTGGCGAATAAATTGGATACGGTGGGGCAAAGCTTCGCTTGCACAAGGAGGAAAGAGAGGGTCTGAACGGCCTGTGAAGCCACGCCTCATATATGTTGCAGTGGGTCCAATTCAGTTCATTAATCACTTTGATCAAGCAAACACTTACCACGCCGCTTGACAGCCTGGGTTCCGCACAATGGCTAAGTTTAGGGCCTTTGGGCCCACAGCAGTGGCCGGTTCTTAGATCCCAAATGAAGATGCTGATTGGGAGCTCAGTGCGCAGTCTTGGCCTGTGTTGCATTCTGCTATGCAGCGAGTTGCCTAAAAAGGAGATTGCGAAGGTTTTGCAATCTCCTTTTGCAATCTCCTTTTCGGGAAACGGGAAAGAAAGTGGGAGAAAGTGGGAGAACGAGGCACTTACCGAGCTTTGTTTCGCTTAACGCTAAGGTTTGTTTCAAGTTACCATCCCACGTGTCCACCAAGCACGTCCAATGCCAACCTGCAAGCTCTCTGCGGCCAAGATAAGTCTGATCTTAGAACGTCTGATGGCGCTGCCTTCTCAGGACTCTATTCAAGTTCGGCTGCAAGCGCGCCTCCAAAGACTGCAGGGAAGGACGGCCCCGGGTGAGATCAAAGTTCTATTCTCAAATACAGTAATTAACTATTACAAAGCCTCGGCACAGACCCAAGCTGGCGCAAGTATGCAGACCAGCTCCACCTCGGATCTTGCCGTCGGAGATGGCGCTCGAGAAATGCAGACAGGTGATCAAGCGACGGGGCGTCAGGTGCTCAACAGCAATGAGAAAGTAACCGATGACAGGCCTGTTCGGACAGTAGCGACCCGACGATGAAGACATTCCAATTCACCCTGCCATCGCAATGGCATAGTATTACCAGCCCAACCCCAGTGGCAATTCGTCGAGTATGATGGTCACTCTTCGAACACCCGCGCCCACACACTCCTGGCACAGCTTGCTGTGCCAAGCTTTCACTCCGCCACCCACAACCCCCGTGCATGGTTACAATCAGTTCGCGATGCCATCTCCAGCTCTGGTCTGAGTGAAAACAACCCACAGGACCTGCACAGCATCATCCAGCGCTGCAATATTCTCTACAGGAAGGAGACCAGGTTGAACTTTGTCAACATGTTATCGATGATTCAGTTGGCATTCAAATGTCAAAGGTACGTCTTCCTGTTAGCGTTCGAATGACCCCCAGTAGATAATCCTTTGTGACAGTTTGTTGTCTTCCATGGGATCAGAGGCCACCATCGATGACATTCATGCTGCTCACATCGCACACCTATCCAACCCTCCCGCCCCACGAACGTTCAGCGAGTGGCTATCGTTTGGGAAGAAGTTTTCCCGCTTTGTCGGAGGCGGCATCATCTACCTCCTCATCATCATCTCTGGCCTGAATCTCAGGTGGGATATCGCGAAGACACCTCAAGACATCGCTTTTAGCGTCGGGGAGCTGTTGAGAAAGCCATCGAAGGCAAAGGAATGTGAGTACAGTTATTTCCTGAGAGCACACCGGTGACTCATTTTCCATGCTAGCCCATCAGAGCCTAATCGTTGGCATCATATACACGATCACCAAACTGCGTGAAGAGCTGCCCTTGCATCTTGATGTGGAGGGTTTTCGATCCGTCAACTGTAGCGACTTGCAAGCATCCGATCACCTGTTCGATCAGCTAAAATTGAGGCGAGTTCATGTTTCCTAACGCAACAAGATCTTCCAGCTAACTGGTGCCCAGGGCATTCAACCTTCCCAAACGTAGTGAATCGGCATGGCACTCATGCAAAGGCAGTATAGACATTTCCGATGGTCAAGCGTTCATGATCGGCAACTCGCTCCCGGTTCCTTTCAATGTGTTTGTTGGTGGATCGGCCCTGCCCACACCAGCGACAACCCTGCATGCAACTCCACCTCCTACCCCACCTCCATTGCATCCCTCGCTTCAGTTCCTTGTCAAGAAGATCCACACTACGTATGATCAGAACACTCCCGCTAACAAACCGAATCCATGCAGTGGCTTGGATCGAGCGCAAAATGTAGAGTGGACGGAGGGTCAAAGAGAAGCAGCAGAGCAGGGAATTGAGGCTCGAGATCCATCTCACCTCTCTGAGCTGGTGAGTTTGTTCTTGCAGTTCATAAGAGAGCTGCTGACCAGTGAATCATCTTTCATATAGCTTGAGAATTTCTATGAGAAGGGTAGCAAGAAAGACGAGGATTCGTACATCCGCATACCGACATCTTCGTTTCAAGGGTGAGTCACGAATCTCAGTGTTGAAGGGTCTAATTGAATCTATCGCAGAGGGATTGATGTTCGCAACTCGGATGGAACGCTGATGGTGTTTGTGTGCAACGCCATGCCCCCTCACCTGAAAGATGCCCTCATTGGAAAGTTAACTGCCTGCCTAGGAGACGACGACATGTTTGTATCCCGAAACAGCCGAGACCTCGAGCCCTTCCGCTGTCTCCATTTTTCTTACTACAATCGCTATACGACGAATGTAAGTCAATCAGTCAATCTCAAGCTCAATGACAGCGGCCAACTGGTGGAAATATCTTAGGGAGAGGGTGCCCCCACCGACGTGCATCCGCTGCAACTCAAGAGAGGGAACGTGTCTCGGGCCAACACATCCCAATATCTACCGTATGCATCCAAGGACTTTGAAGAATACTGACAGTTGTATGAAGACCTCATGGCTGCGTTCAAGGACGTGTTCATGTGGATCGAGGAAGTGGTCAGTGAGGTTATATTTTAACGTTACAAAGTACTGACAAGCGACTTGGAATACAATATAGATGCGGATCCATTTGCCCTTGGAATACAGAGCGATGGTGCAAGTGGTAGATTCTCTCCCTGGACAACCCGGAAGCCTGGTGACCCCCTTTGTATCCTTCGTCCTCAACATCAATGTTTGCACACAGGGTCATCGGGACGTAGGGGACAAGAATCTTTGTCTGGTTTTGGTGATAGGGAAGTTTCAGGGAGGAGCTCTGATGCTAAGAGAGGCTGGGCTGGTGATTGAGCTAGGCAACAGCGACTTTGCGGCTTTCCAGTCGGACAACTCCACCCACTACAACTTGCATTACATCGGCGCGCGAGCATCATTCGTCTTACAGTCCGACAGGGCTTTCAACCACTGGCAGGCAGGGGACAACGGTTGGAGCGACAACCAATTTTTCCATTAGAGTACTGTAGGCGATTCTCTGCAACTGTACACAGTATTACTCATAATGGCATGGATTGAAACAGCTCCGACTCGGATGCGTGCGGAAACGGGCGATGATCGAGAGGTCGCCGATCAAGAACTTATGATCAGCGGTCTGTGAGTCAGGCTTTCTACTACAAAGTTCAAAATACTAGGCGAGCATTTATTTCACCCCTTCCTCCCCTTCCTCCACTTCCTCCGCTACCGCTCATTCAATCCCACAGAACTTTCCATGGCTCTGACTACTCGAGGCCAAAAGCGCGCCGCCGCCATACCACACCCATCAGGCGCTAAGGTAAACAAAAAGAAAGGCAAGTCCGCCTCCGAAGAGACCATGGCCCTCACAGCATCAGAGTCCAAGATGCTGAAGGAACTAGAGGCCAAGAAGAAGGCCACTGAGGCTGCCCAGCTGGAGGCTGAGAAGCAGGGTAAGTTTCAAACGTTCAAGCTACAAACTATTAACTGTTCATTGTTGTTCCATCAGTGAGCCGCAAAAGGACAGCGGCGATGCTTGCTCGCGAAGAGCAGGAAAGAGGGGAGGACACTAAGGAGGAAGACTTGGAACCCCCCCCTTCCACCCAGCCGTGCAAGAGGCTGCGCCGTGAAGGAGCCGTGTCCTCACTTGAAGACCTTTGGGATAACCCACCAGAGGAAGAACAACAGGCTGAAGAGGCGGCTGAGGGCGAGGTCGAAGAACTTCAAGGTGAAGGCGACCAGGAGGATGAAAACGGGGGCGAGGAGGCCGATGGGGCAGACTCGGAGGACCACACTGGGGGTGATGACCCTAATGAGGTATTTTTTTTCATTGCATTGAAAACACGACACTGACTCTATCTACTCTACAGATGACTGTCGGACCCACGGAAGAGGATGAAAAGAAAAAGGCCCCGGTGTCCTCTGGCAAACGCCAGGGACAAAAGGTCAAGTTGTCCTTTTTCTCCACTCCCCGCTACAACCGTATAGCAAAACATGGCCACTCATTGATGCGCCGACACATTTCTCTCACCAATGCCTTCCCACTCCCAGTGGATAAAGACGAGCTTTGCTGGGCCAAGCTTTCAGACGCTGGCAAGAAGAACAAGGCCATCACCATCTACCTCAATTCTCTGGAGGACTGTTACGCTTGTACCGGGTAGGTCAAAGCGTAGACACAAAAGCCTAGTCAAAGACAAGGGTTTCAAAGGTAGCCTAACGATGGGATGTCCACGTTAAGGCCTAGCGTCCGTTCAAGAGTGGGACGGTGACTCTCAGAGGGTTCAAAGGAAGCGAGGAATGACCAGGCTAGATTGCGTAGGTCTAAGTTAGGGTTACAGGAGGAAACTCGAGGGTTTATATAAGTGAAGAAACGAGTTAAGGGCAGGCATAGAACAAGTCAGAATATGTAAGAACAAGTCATGACGAATAAGAATGAGTCATGCTTGGTAAGCATACGAGTCAGCGATGACGAAGCGTGGAAGGTGAAAGAACATTAAGGAATGTTCGCTGACTAAAGCAAGGTAAGAAATGGGAGGCCTAGGCAGGACTCAAACCAGCGACTAGGACTTAGTACAAGGTAATGGGGAAAGAAAGAATGAGTGATCATAACAGTTACGTTGGGTGTTACTTTCTGTTTCACCGGCGTGGTGAAGTGTGCGGGTATCAGACGAAAGCGGTTTGTGCTGGTGGCTGGGGTAACGATGCCCACGCTGCTGGTACGTCTGCGTCTGGTTGCGTGTCCTGCTGTTGGTAGCAGGGTGTGTGTTCTACGCGGAGTAAAAGAGATGAAGTTGTTGTCTTCCTCTCGTGACTCTGAGGAGAGCTGTGATGGTGATGAGATGCTATCGTCGTCTGACGTTTGCACTGCCAGTCTGTTGCCCGATGCCTTCAATGCCGCGTATCCTGGCTACGTCGTCTATGGAGATGCTGTGTGTGGTGCGTTTCCCACTCTCTTCACCAGATGGAGAGGCCAGGACTGTCCTCGACCCGTCGTGATACAGGACTGTGATGACTAGAACAGGCTGTACGCTACTGCCTCTTTGACACTCCACTCGGCATCTCCCGCGCTCTCTGCTGACTCCTGACTCTGCCCCGCCACAACGCACACTAGGAAAACGCACACTAGGACCACCTGCTTCTGTTAGATATCACAACCGGATTTTCCTCAACCATGAGGATACCCTTCAACGTGGCTATGTTCTTCCATAAGACCACATTGTCGACCTTGAGGTGGGCGGGCGAATAAAAGATAACAATCGCTTCAATCGTTTGAGAGAGTGGAGTCACTACTCGTCCTTCAATCTGAGAATTTTCGACTTCAAGCTTTATGAGATCCACAACGTCCCATGCCCGAGAGGGGTGTTCGTTTACGCTGGGTCGCTTAAGGCCCTCCGCAATGGCGGCGACTCGCTTGAAATCGAGTAGATAACCGAGTTCCTGGCCTTCCTGCAAGGTTATGTCTTCCATGTCTGAGATTGGTTTCGAGCAGGTTAATTGTTGGTCAGACCTAATAGAGCAGTTCAGTGAGGGTACCGGTCGGAATAACGTGCGCCACGTACGCCATGAGAGGTGTGTTGACGGTTCTGTGGAATTGGAGCTCTATAGCTTGACGGGCGTCAACTTCACAGAGGAAATCTGGGTTGGCCATTACAAGCTTCACTCTGTTCTTCCTCAAGGCAAAGTTAAACTTGAAGACCAGGATTGGTCTCTTCCCCTTGCATTTGGCACACCCCCATCCAATCAAGTTTTATACTTGATCCACGAATACTTGCAGTCTCTTCCCAATGATTATAGCAAGGGCTAGTTTCTTTCCTTCGTCAGCTTCTACTTTTGTAATGAACGAACCAAATCTGTACTTGTAATTTGTCTCCATTGAAATGTACACCATTGTGATTGTTGTTCGAGGCTCATGCGCGAGGACGCGCAGGGGTGGACAGTGAGTCATCAGCAATGTTCATATAATTATTATTGTACAGTGTGCAAATAAATCAAATACTCGCTTCCTCAAAGCTTCGCACCCACTCGTGCCTCCTTCTCTGCGATCTCTTGTTCTCGACGTTTCCGAGCCAGATAAGCACGTCCTGCCCGACTCGTGCTTTCCCGTCCAAGCACCTCAGAAATCCACGCTCCGGTCTCGGCGAGACGAGGGAAGGATATTGGGCCGACATCCCATTTGGGTTCGAGTGAGGAAGGGAACAGCGATGCGTGTGGAGGTGCTGTAGTGTGAGCAGAAGCGTCGTCAACATCAGCACGAGGAAGGAAAAAAATGGGACCTGCCATCGTAGGCCTCCCCGACGTCACTGTAGAGCGATTCACCGGTGAGAGCGTATACAACGTCTTCGGTTGCAACGTTCCCGGTGGCGCCTGGCGAGTAGGGGCACCCGCCGAGTCCACCTACAGATGCGTCGAATGAGCGGAGACCCATATCGAGGGCTGCAAATATGTTGGCGAGTGCAGTGCCGTTCGTATCATGGAACTGCGTAATGCCATATCAATGAATAAGGTTAAAAAAACGAAAGCATGAGCGTGAACACTTTGAGAGGTAATATGTTGACGGGCGGAGTGACTTACGTGTCCAGCGAGTTTCCCTGGGTCAATTTCTTTGCACACCTCCTCGAGCACCGCCCGAACACTCGCAGGTGTGCCAGTACCAGTCGTGTCCCCGAGACTGACTTCGTAACAGCCCATTTGTAGCAGCTCACGCGAAGCATCCCGTACCCTGCGTGGGTCCACGCGACCCGCGTACGGGCACGTCACCACCACGGAGACATACCCGCGTACGCGGAGGCCTGCATCGCGCGCAGCCCGTGCAACGGGTGCAAGTCGCGCGAGAGATTCCGCTACGCTCGTGTTAGTATTCGCACGCGCAAAAGCGTCCGTCGCAGCCGTAAAGATCGCGATTTCGGTGATTGGAGGTGGAGGTGGAGCAGAGGAATCAGGAGAGTGGGTCGAGAGGAGACGAAGGACGTCCTCGAGACCTCTGGCGTTGGGAACAAGCACTGATAGGTCAACGTTTGGAATTGGGTCGATCAGTGAGAGGACTTCAGTAGTTCCTGCCATCTGTTGTGCGGTGGATTCGGTGCAATGTGAGTACTAAGTAGTAGGTATGAGCGGGTGCGTGAGAGGCTTGGGACGGACCTGGGGCACCCATTTCGGACTGACAAAACTACCTGCTTCAATGTTAAGTATTCCAGCTCTTCCGAGACGGTTGATCAGCTCTGCTTTGATTGGGGGAGGAATAGGATGCGGTTCGTTCTGGAGACCATCACGCGGGCCCACCTCGACTATTCGCACGAAGTTGGACTTTGGATTGGTGGAATAGGACCTTCCACGATGAGGTGCAACATTTCTGAGTCGGGTAGATGCTCTCTGACAGTTTGACGTTCGTTTGAGAGTGGATGAAAGAAACATGGTTGACCGTCTGAGACAGTGGAAGGTCTGTGTAACGGACCGTAGTCACGCGGCCGCACCCATCAGCTGACTATTTACGAGGGCTCTCCTTACTCAGCACATCAGCCAGTAGTATATAAAGACTCGTCTGTATCGTTGTCTCCCCAGTCAATCTATCAGGACTTAACCCCGTCTGTTCTCATTGGTTGATTCTTCGTGCGAGTTCGCTACTACATTCGTAGTACTGAACCTTACATCTTTTTGACGGCGACAAGCCTACTTTAAAAACAACCTTTATCTCTGTCGACTATCGGATTGACCTAACGGGAACGGCCCACCCGGATCGTCTTTCGACAATCGACTACCCTTCAAAATAAACAACTTCCTTTCAGTTCTATTCAAAAACCAGTAAACATGTCTCGCTACAACCTGCGCAAGATCCCAACCCGAACCAACAACCCTGTCGCTGCAAACCCGAGACGTCGGGCCGCTAGTGAGTCATCGCCTTTAGTTCCTAACTCTCCTCCAGTGCTCGGACCCTTGGGTCCTCGAGTCGGAGAAGGGCTGGCAGACGCGTCGCGTTCATACAGCGACGTCGTCGCCGCCAGATCGCCGACCCCACCGTTATCAGTGGCCGGAAGCGAAGGGAATCCAGACGATTCAGTTGCGTTGTCGACGATGTCTGTCGACCCAAATATACATGATGATGATACCCATGTGAGCGTGATACCCGGAGGGTTCCGCGACAGCCCTGCGCCTGAGAACCAGCAGGAAGAGTGGTCAGTAGTGAATCACTTAAGGAGACGTACCGCCGTGACGGACGTATCAGACAACGAACGTGAAAGATCAGACGGATCTACCGTTCGTAAGGCTAAGCGTAGCCTCAGCGCCGACGATCAGCGTCGAGTGGCACAACGAGTGGAGGCAGAAACCAATGCTCGCGTCGCAGATAGCGACAGCCCAGCATCTTCGGACGACGAGGTCGTCAATAAAGGAAAGGGAGTGGACCCTCGAAACTGGGGTCAACTGGAGGTCGAGTTCGCTGATCTCGACGTACAAGCCCAGCGGGCGGAATACGCGCATTGGGCGCGAAAAGGGGACGCAGGCCCCTCACTATCCGCTAGGATCGCAGATGAATTACCATCTACTGACGATGCTGAATCGATCGTCGAACGTAAAAAGAAAAAACGCACTAGGCATCGTAAGCGGCGCGAGTCGCTGGAAAAAAGGGACAAAGACCCCCTTACTCCCAGTAGGCAACCGCTCGAAGCGAGTACCGCGAATCCTATTGAAAAACTCATTCACAAAACCCTTAAATCGAAGGGAAAGAAACCTAGGACGTCTACCGTCCGCGTGATTGAACCCTCGCAGCAGATCGCTCCCAAAAGTTACCTAGGTCGTGCACTGGACCAAATCCAGAAGGCGACACCGAACCGGAGCTGTTCAAGCCGAAGATCAAGAAGACGTGATGAGCCGTCCGACTCTTCAGACTCCAGTGATAGCAGTAGCGACTCCGGGGAGTCATCTGCTTCGTCTCGATCTGATGAATCGGTGTCGGCCTCGTCCGAGTCGTCGAGTTCTTCGTCTGGGTACTCAAGAAGAAGGGGACACCGAACCGGCAAACACCGCCAACGCAGCGGAGCTGGACATAAGAAAAAATCTAAAAAGAAAGATAAGGGAGCGGGGTATGGGAAGCTGAAACCCATCCCACCGAACAAATATAACGGCGCGGCTGACTCACGAGCGTTTCATCGGTTTATGACTGAAGGGACTGCGTACGTGAAGACCGGGCAGGTCAGGAAACGGGACCAGGTGTTCGTGCTGTCGCATTTCTTGAGCGATAAGGCACACGAGTTCTACATTCGAGAAGTCGCTGGGGACCCCTACCGGTGGAGGTTGGGGGGCTTCTTCCTCGAGATGTTTAACCACTGCTTTCCGATCGACTTTCGGACGAGGCAGCGAGAACGACTGCGGCGTACCTTTCAACAAGAGAAGTCGGTTCGAGAATATGTGTCGGATCTGACCGAACTCTGGAACCTAATTGGGGACGTTAGTGAACGAGACCAAGTAATGAAGCTGTGGTTTGGCTTCACTACCTACATTCAGAGCGAGCTGTGGAAAGATAAGCTGAATCCTGAAAGTCGTCCTTGAAGGAGGTGATTGCCTCAGCGGAAGTGATCGAGATAGCGAGCTCCGTGGGGGTTGGACGATCTGATCGCCGAGATCAGAAACGCACTCGTACAGGGGCTGAGCGTACTCAACAAGATCATAAACCTAGCGCTCCAAAGGAGAATGGCAGTGAACACCGCCCGAGGGGGAGGCGGCAACGCTTTTCGAGGAACCCTGATCGGGGTCGGCCGAACGACTGGAAGCCGACTGCCCGTAACAACCCTGTCCCCGCTGGGAGAAAAGCAGGGCCGGGGACGAAAAGTCGAGGCCAGCCCTTGCTGAGCAAGGAGGAACACGACCGGCGCGTGTCCGAACGCCTTTGCTTCAACTGTGGCGGCCCCGGACATGTATCGAACGCGTGTCCTAATGGGAGAACGGTCAATGGGGGGCAGCCCTCTAAACCGCCTGGAATACCTGCATTTAGCATGTCGGTTGGGGACCCTGTCGCTGACCTTGAGGCGTTAGCGGAAGCAACAGAGTCGATTGACGCCCTGACTCTGGGAGCAACAAGCCTGGAGGACGAGCAGGGGCGCCCAGAGTACGACGTCGGGCCGGATGAGATAGGCGAACCGCTAGGATTGCGAGTTGCTGAGATTCTGTGGAAGAGTGCTCCGTTTCCAGGGGATAATACATCAGACGTGCGGGTGTACTCTCGCGACCGATTCCTGGTGTTTCGCGCAACGGCGACTCACCACCTCGTCTGCGATAGCATGAGGGGGGAATATGACAGTGATATTCGGGTCGAAACGGGCCTGCTACTCAATCGTGACTTCCGAGTCGGCGACTGGTATGCTAAACAACTCGTAGCAAAGGGACTTGGGACCAATGCGCAGAGGCTAGCCAGAAGGAGTGATTATCCGATGGCGGCACCAATGGCCCAGCGTATTGAGCGGGTCCTGAATGAGGCATATCCCGCGGGTGAAGGGAAACCGCCGAGAATCACTTGCGACACTATGGAAGGGGTCAATGACTATTGGTTCCGCGTATACGATTACCAGGATTACCGCACCATGCGTCTGGACTTAGCAACCGTGTTGCAAACAAGAATGAACCTAGTACGATGGTTTATGGCGTCGGCGGAACGCTACGACAGAGCCCTGAGGCGTAGCCTGATGAAACTAAACGATCAGCATGAGGACCTCATCCCTAGCTGGTTGTTTGGTCAGCCACAAAACCAGCAGGAGATCGGCGCGGGTCCCAGCGGTACTCACCAGTTGCAACTAAACAGTGTTCAGGTTCCGCGAGGAAACTATCCCGCTATCGAACGTAATGCATCAGTATTGAAGGACTTCAAGCGGCTCATACCCAAACCCGTCGTGGTGATGGTTCGCATCAATGATAGGCCAGCTCGAGCCTTGATCGATACCGGCTCGCTGGCTGACTTCATGTCATCTACCCTGGCTGAACAGGTTAAAGCTAAACGAACAGAACTTGCGAAGCCCCTTACCGTCCAGTTGGCAGTTCAGGGGTCGAAGTCCAAGGTGAACTTCGGCACTAAAGTTCGGTTTGAGTATCAAGGCATCGCGACCGAGCGGTACTTCGATATTATCAACTTACAGAATTACGATTTGATTCTTGGGACGCCTTTTTTATTCCAACATCGTATCAGCGTGGGGTTTAATGAGACCAGCGTGATAGTTGGCAGCTCGGATGCCTTGCCACTACGAGGACCACAGGTCCAAGTCCTGGAATCGCGGGCCACCGAAATGCTCGACGAGCGAATCGAAGAAGCTAGGCAGATGCTGCGTCAATTAGCTAAACCGCTCTGTGCTAAAGCTAGTACAACGGGTTTACCTCCTCTCAGAGCGATTAATCACTCGATCCCCTTGATTGATGTGGATAAAATCTATCCCTGGCGGCCATGCCGCTGTCCTGAAGCGCTGAGACCTCAGTGGGTGGAGAAACGGAAGGCGTACCTCACCTCTGGGAGGTGGAAGGTGACCAGTATTGGTAACACCGTCCCTATGTTGATGATCAAGAAGCCCGGATCCGACAAGTTGCGGACCGTGGTAGACCTTCGAGAGCGTAACAAAAATACTAGGAAGCTCTCGGCGCCCTTGCCAGACATTGACGGCATCTTGCGTCGAGTTTGTAAAGGAAAGTACCGGTCCATAATCGATGGGCAGGACGCGTATGAACAAATCAGAATAATCCCCGAGCACGTGGATCGAACGGCGGTGACGACTCCCGATGGGAATCTATTGAGTACCGTTATTCAGATTGGGGACTGTAACGCTCCCTCGACTTACCAGGCATTGATGAATCATCTTTTTGGTGAATTCATTGGCCGTTGGATGGACGTATACTTGGACGATATTATCGTCTATTCCGCGACGCTAGACGAGCACGTTCAGCACGTGCGAATAGTTCTTGATATCCTGGAGAGGGAACGCCTGTACCTCAGCGAGACGAAGCTGCAATTCCTGTGTAAAGAAATGAAGGTCTTGGGTCGTATAGTGGATGATTCGGGTATCCGCATGGATCCTGACAAGGTAGACCGCGTACTGAACTGGAAGATTCCGACCAACCGGGACCTTCTTCGCGGATTTATTGGATGCGCCGGATACCTCGCTGATGACATCTACGGCGTGCGCGTCCCGCTAGGAGTGCTATCCGCGATTACAGGGGACACTGTCCCATTTCGCTGGACCGATACGGAGCAGCGTGCATTTGAGCAAGTCAAAGAATACGTACAGCACTGTGCTACGCACAGTCGGACCCCGTTGACCTATGGAGAGGGCGCGGAACCCATCTGGTTGATGACTGACGCCTGCTTCAATGGAATCGCGGCGGTGGTCGCCCAAGGGGCCGACTGGAAGAAAGCTAAGATTGCCGCGTTCTTTAGCGCGAAACTGAACACTACCCAGCAGAACTATCCTGTTCATGAGCAGGAAATGCTCGCTGGCATTGAAGGGATGATGAGACACCGGGATGTACTTCAGGGAACGAAGTTTACCTGGTTGACCGATCATAAAGGGCTCATTCATCTGTATAACCAGAAGAACTTGTCAGGACGACAAGCGCGCTGGATTGAAAAGATTGGGGAGTTCGACTTCGAGATTAAGTACTTGCCCGGGGTGGAGAACGTCCTCCCGGACGCGCTATCACGGCTATACTCGAACGACGCTAGGGGAACCGTTCGTTCAGCGTCGGAGTACGTGCAGCTGGCTGAGCAAGGAATGAGCACTCACCTGAGTGCCTTGATGACCATGCCTGTCCTCGTGGGCGAGGAGGCTAAAGCGTTCGGGCTTCGACGAAGCCCAAGAGCTGCTGCTAGAAAGAAAGTAGAGGGGACTGCTGGCCGAACAGCGGCCCCGAAGGGCGTTCAAAAATTGGTTCAACCCAGTGGGGGGTCTACAGGACAAGTGCCTGGACAGGCGAATGAACCGGGACCGCCTCCGCGGCGTAGAGAGAAGGGGCAAGTGCCACCCGCTGAAACTGGGAGGCCGGAAACTAGCGCTGAATTTGCGCGACGTGTAAAGAACCAGTTCGTTCTTCGAGGACCACGGGAACGAACGGAGGGGGGAGCGATAGACAAGACAGCTACACCTCCCACTACACCATTAGCTGAGCTTGAGGAAGAGACGGACGCGAGCGACATACCGTTGACGTTTCTGGACCAGGACGGCGTCCTGGGGAGACTAAAGGGGCGGAGCGGCGAGGACACGTTCTTCCGCACAATTCTGGATGCTCCCCACCAGTATCGAAACTTCGAAGAGCGAGACGGCTACTTACGAATACGGTCAGGAGGTCGGATAACGACTTGTATCCCTGACGTCACGATTGATGACCGGAGCGCGCGGGAGCTGATCATAGCCCAGGCCCATTCGGTGTTAGCGCACCTTGGGACCGCTAGGACACTCGCTTACCTTCGAGACCACGTCTGGTGGAAAGACATGGTTAAAGATGTACAGAAATATTGCGAGAGCTGCCAAACCTGTAAACGGAGCAAGCCCTCCAATCAGAAGCCATATGGGTTACTTAACCCGCTCGCCGTACCCGCTCGGCCTTGGGAATCAATTGGGGTAGACTTTGTGGGACCTTTACCATTGTCGACCAATCGGGACGGAGAGTTTGACTCTATTACCGTCGTGATTGACCTGTTAACCGGAATGGTGCACTTGGTGCCTAGCCGGGTGAATTATTCGGCCCGAGATGTGGCTGAACTAATATTCGCCGAGGTATACAAGCATCACGGCCTGCCCAAGAATATAGTCAGTGACCGGGATGTTCTATTCACGAGCACGTTCTGGAAGAACTTGTGTCAGTTGATAGGAACGGCGCCTAGGATGTCGAGTGCTTACCATCCGCAATCTGACGGATCTACCGAACGCGCCAACCGAACGGTCGGACAGATGTTGCGATCATGTATTGGTCAGGGACAGAAGGACTGGGTTAGCCGACTACCGGCTATCGAGTTCGCGATTAACATCGCTCGGTCAGAATCAACAGGATATTCACCATTCTTCCTGAACACTGGAAGACAGCCTAGAACCTTTGTATGGAACGACGCGACACCGAACGAATACGCCAGCGTTCGAGTCTTCGCACAACGAATGAAGCAAACAGTGATGGCGGCCCACGATGCTATTCTAGAAGCTCGGGTAAAGCAAACGCGCCACGCTAATAAACGACGACAGATTAGTCCATTTAAATCGGGCGATTTGGCGTACGTATCAACAAAGAACTTAGCGTTGCCTAAGGGGCACGCTCGGAAATTGATCCCGAAATACATCGGACCCTACAAAATCGTGGAGGACTTCCGAAATAACTCGTACAAACTGGACTTACCCAGTAGGATGACACAAAGAGGGATTCACCCTGTGTTTCATGCCTCACTATTGAGGATTCATGAGCCTAACGACGACCGCCTGTTTCCTGGGCGGTTGGATGACCAAGTAGCAGACTTCGGCGAAACGAGCGCGGAGTGGATCGTGGAACGGATAGTGACACATGAGGGGACAGGCGTTGACGCCTTGTTTCAGATCAAGTGGACGTCAGGAGACGAGACCTGGTTGCCCATCTATCAGATCGAGCACCTAAAATGCTTATCCGATTATTTACAGCTCCATGAAGTTGAGAGAATCGAGGACTTACCTCGCGGGACGGGCCGCCCGCCGGTGGACGATCCCCAGGTATATAATGCTGGATGTCATTTCCATTGTACCCCCCATCGAGTCACTTCCTGCATCTCAGAACCTACCATGCAACGAACACATGCCTTTGCTCATCGACGATCCGACGCGCCTCGTCCGCTGTAGGGAACGCATATTCCCTACGCTTGCAGCCGGCGTTCTACCCCCATTTCCCATTCTCAACATTCCTCGACGTCTTTCCTCCCTTTCCGTTTATGTCCCAACCTCTTCCGCCGCAGATACAGCTTTCCGTCCCTATCACGTTCCGTTCCCGTCGTTCCGTGGTACACGGAAACCACGGATCGTTTGTTTTGTTCACAGGTATCGTCCTCCGTGTCCCCGGAAACCGTTGTCCAGGTATGAGATGATTCGCTGGTAAGCTTCCTTTCCATTCCACGTCCTCTAACCTTGCTATGCGTCCTTACTGTCGCACTTTCCTTACTTTTACTCATCCTTTTCGTCTTGTCATCTATCCTGTCTATACTTAGTCCAGTACTGTCACTTAGCGTTCTGTCGCTATCAGAGTCTCGGGTATGCCCGGACTATAAAAGACTGTACTTTGCTTATTTTGAATCGACCTTTCTTTTCTGCACGCAACAACCTCTCCCTCTAAAACTCCGGAACCTTCGTCCACACTTTCCGTCCGTTCTTACCTTCGTTCCACTAGTCCTAACAGCAAGGAAGTGGTCCGGAACAACCGTTTGTTCGTACGGAACATCATTTTCCGGTTCTTCAACGGTTTGGTACGCCGGAAACGAGTCCTTTTGCTTGTCTTCATTCCCTGGAATCCCTTTAGGGTCGAACTTATCGTACCCTTCTTTATCTTTTGCTACTAACCTTCTCGGGATTTCTATTCCTACAGAGGGTTTAGCTTTCTTACAACTGGAGCCCACCGCGAGGGATTCAACAGTGTCGACAAGAAGGACCCTTCGGCCCATCCCCCATCGACTAGAACTTGAAAATTTACTCGTCCTGTTTCGCAACCTCAACCTTACTCAAGATTCCGCCTTCTTTGTTTCCGTCATTCCTGACGTCGCCAATCAATCCGGCTCAATTGCTTCCGCTCTGACAGCGGAACCAGTGCATTCTATTTTTAACCCGTCCTTGCTAAACAATCTTCCGACACAGGAACCGGAAACGCTGAGCTACGCCTCATTTGCAGTTCCCGGAGCCTTTGTTCATTCTTCACCTTTGAGACGTCGAACTTCCTCAGACTCTCGTCACTCTTCTCTTTCCCCTTTAACTTCTTTATCCTCTTCTGGACCTCCCAAGATTCTTTTCTCTCCTCCGTCGCCTTCCTTATCTTTTGAACCAGGTCAATCGGCCCGCTCATCACCTGTCAACCCGCCTCGCTTATCACCTGTCAACCTACCTGTCAATCCGGCGCCATCTCGGATCCCGCTTCTTAATCCGCTATCACTTCGCTTAGCGCCTATCATTCCGCCTGTCATCCCACCTGTCAACCCACCTGTCAATCGCCCGGCACCAATGGCCACTCCGTTTCAGATGCCCCTTAGAGGCACGCAAAACGCCCCCAAGTTTGACGGGAAAACTCCCGCTTTGCTTCCGGAAGATATCGATATTCTTGGAACAGCAGCTAGACTCTCGGAAGCCGGCAAGATTAGGGCAGCCGTTCGGTATGCTGACCTCGAGGAGGCAGAGCTCTGGGAGACGCTCGCGGAATACACGGAAGTAGACGCGGATTGGGATGATTTCGTTACCGCAGTCAAGGAATTGTACCCTGGATGCGAGGGTGACAAACGCTATTATCGAGCTGACCTTCAATACTTGATAGAAAGCTACCGGGCGAAACCCATGCGGAGCCAGGAAGACTTGGGCGACTACCGTCGGAAGTTCGCCAAGATCGCCACCCTGCTAGTCAGAACCGGAAGACTATCAGAAATGGATCAGTGGTCCTTCTTCCTTGCCGGCTTTCCGCAGGACGTCCAAGACCGGATTCGGCACCGGTTGTCGATCGTCAAACCTGACTTGCATCCGGATGACCCGTACCCGATGGATGATGTTATCACCGTCGCTAAGTTTTTATTGACAGGTTCAGCACTTCGGTCCGCCATTCCGGTCTTCGTCCCAACGGCACCAGCTGCAGCACCAGCCGTGACGCACGCTCCGGTTCCGCACGTCCATCATCATCCCCCTGCCCCTGTGACGTCTCAACCTGGCGTACCTAACATCAAGCAGGAGTTTATGGTTACGTCTCAACAAAACCCGGGCCGGAATCCTGCGTGTGCCTGGTGTGCCATCATCGGACACTTTACCCGCTCCTGCGCCAATGTCAACGAGTGGATTAGTGCTGGGCGGATTACGCGAGGCGCAGACGGTCGTCTCTATATGCCAGACGGATCAAGGATTCCTCGTATCCCCGGAACGCGCTGTATCCGTGATTGCGTTGAGCAGCTCGAAGCCGAAAGGGCGGGATCTGCGTCTACCTCTGCGTCCACCCCCTTTATCCGTGATCCTCCTCCTCATGTTACTGCCGGGATCCTCTCCATTGCTTATCCACCCATGGATGCTGTTTTGGATATTGAGCCATCCGCTTTCTTGACTTCTGTCGACGAAGCATATACGCAAGTTCCTTATTCCCCGAACGTCACTGATCCCGAATTTCAGCCGTACATCACTCAGGCCTGGGCTAGCTTCCAAGCGGATAGGTCATCTAGGGAAGGACAACGAGGCAAGAAAGTTCGTTTCGATGGGGTTGTTCTCCCGTCGAAGGCATCCGGAAAGTCGGATGGAAAGACTGCGTCTGTATCCGAGGAGCTAGAGGTTCTGTCTCCGGAGCTTCAGCAGACCGCTCAGCCAGTGGCCGGCCCGTCTGTCACGGGACCAGCGGCTAAGCCTCCTTCAGTGCCGCGCCCTCAGGCTTCAGCTATGAGGCAACCGCAATCTGCGTCCTCTGCTCAGAGTAACTCTTCCGCGAAACCATTTAGCGCTAACGCGTCTTCTTCCTTTGCCCCTACCAATCAATACAGGTACTCCTTCCCGTTGGAGGATGACTCCGCTCCCAAGCGAGTCCTGGATCGAGTTCTCGAGTCCAGCGTTCCCGTCCCTGTCCGGGACCTCTTTGCCGTTGCTCCAGAGTTCCGGAAGCAATTCCGTGATCTCACGACGACTAAACGAGTAACTTCCTCTAATACTGTTACGGTTAACGAATTGACAGGTCGCGATCCTGGGATGGTGGAACGCGAATATGGGGACCGGATTCTCAGAAATGAGGACGGGCTAATAGTCGCACACCACTCTCTTCCTCTGCGATGTGTTGATGCCCGAGTCACGGGCACTGACTGCTCTCTTACTTGCGTTCTAGATTCCGGATCCGAGATTGTCGCCATGCCCAAACGGGTGTGGGAGAAGCTTGGACTGCCGATTCGTTCCGACCATATTATGACTATGTCGTCAGCAAACACCGAGCAAGACCCTACAATGGGGGTGCTTGAGAACCTTCCGCTCAACTTCGGGGCGGGAGACATCATGGTTCAGGTTCAAGTCGTGGCTAGGGCTAACTTCGACGTTCTTCTCGGACGGCCGTTCACCTGCCTCATGACCGGGACTACGGACGACTTTCCGGACGGTTCTCAGAACCTCACTCTCCGTGATCCCAACAACGGAAAGGAATACAAGATGCCTACCCGAGCTTGGTTAGAAGGCTGCCCCCGTTGCCGTCGCGGAATCAAGTGCTCCAATCACATGAGTATTGTCGAGCTGGGTTTTTAGATATCGATGATCCACCCAACGGTCGGGGAGAGTACAATACCCAGTCGGGTACTTCCGTTTTCGAATCATGCTTTCCTTTCCTCCGTCCGTCTATCGCTTCCTTTATGTTCCGTTCCTTCTCCAATCCGTCTGTGGCTGAGCTAGCCGATTCCGTTCCTTCTACCGATTCCGTTTTACCTACCGCTTCCGTTCCTCCCGTGGAAACCATCCGTGACGCCGAGTCAGCTTTACCTTCTTACGAATATCTTTCCTCCTCACGCTCCCTTTTGAACCCGTCTGCCGTTTCCGCGCTTCGATCCGTTTATTCTTTTGACCCCATCCGTCACACGTTGGCCTATAAGCCAGTGGCGAAGAAAGTTCGTGCCATATCCGCTCCACTTAAGGAGGAGTTCAGGATTGTTCGACAATTACCAGCCGATCCTCTTGCTGGACTCATTCCGTTGCCCACTCATCCCCCCAATTTCTCTCCAGGGATCCGATTTACTCAGGAACGAGCAGACGCTCTCGACCTCGATCCAGCCAAATGGCTCTGGCCAGAGGAGCTCAAACTAGTCCGGTGGCTCGTCCGTGTCCATGAGATGGCCTTCGCCTGGATTCCAACAGAACGAGGTCGTCTTGATGAGCGGTACTTTCCGCCGGTGAAGATCCCTACCATTCCGCATACGCCATGGGTGTTACCAAACATTCCAATTCCGCCTGGTATCCGCAAGGAAGCCATCCAGATCATCAAGGACCGCATCGCTTCTGGGGTCTACGAGCCTTCCGCCTCGTCTTACAGATCTCGTTGGTTCTGCGTTCTCAAACAGGACGGAAAGACTCTTCGTCTCGTCCACGATCTTCAGCCTCTCAACGCGGTTACCATCCGTGACGCTTCCGTCCCTCCTTTCGTGGAGCACCTGGCCGAGTCCTTCGCCGGGTATGCTGTCTATGGCATGCTGGATTTGTTTGCGGGTTATGACCAGCGTCCTTTGCATATTGAATCACGGGATATGACTACCTTTAGCACCCCTCTAGGACCTCATCGCTTGACAGCCTTACCCATGGGGCATACCAACGCGGTACAAGTATATCAGGCTGACATGGCTTTTATCTTACAGGACGAGATTCCGGATCATACGATGCCCTTCATCGACGATCTTCCGGTCAAGTCTGGGACCACCCGTTACCAGAACGAGGACGGATCCTACGAGACGATTCCGGAAAATCCCGGAATCCGTCGTTTCATTTTCAAACACCTTGTTGTCGTTAACCGCATTTTGCAACGTTTACAGAATGTTGGGGCTACCGTCTCTGCCAAGAAGTTCGTACTTGCTGCTCCGGACGCTATCATCGTCGGGCACAAGTGTACCTTCGATGGTCGGATTCCGAACGAGTCAAAGGTCCAAAAGATCCGCGACTGGCCGGAATGTCAGAACCTCACTCATGTTCGGGGGTTCCTTGGTACGTGTGGCGTCCTTCGCATCTTTATCAAAGATTATGCAACCATTTCCCGTCCGTTGGTCAATCTGACCCGGAAAGGGGTTCCTTTTGAATGGGGTGACTCCCAGAAGGAAGCGATGCAGCGTCTGAAGGACGAAATTCTCCAGTCTCCTGCGCTCCGTCGCTTGGACTATGAGAATGGACGCGAAGTCATCCTGGCTGTGGACACTTCGGTGATCGCAGTCGGATACATTCTGTCCCAGGAAGGGGAGGACGGCAAACGCTATCCGAACCGTTTCGGATCCATCAGCCTCACTGAGGTCGAGAGCCGTTATTCACAGGCGAAGCTTGAGCTATACGGGTTATTCCGTGCCTTGCGAGCCGTCCGCATATTCATCTTTGGTGTCGCTAACTTTACAGTCGAAATGGATGCCAAATATGTCAAAGGCATGATCAACAATCCGGACCTTCAGCCGAACGCTACTATCAATCGCTGGATAGCTGGGATCCTTTTGTTCCACTTCAACCTTGTTCATGTGCCGGCGGATCGTCATACCGGCGCGGATGGTCTGTCTAGACGGCCTCCGTCTGACGCGGATCCACCGGAAACGGATCGGATTGACGACTGGCTGGACAATTCCTATTCATTTTCCATTGAATTACTGAACGCACGTTCTTTCCCTAAAATCCAGAATTCCCTCCCCTATCGTCAGGGAGCGGCACGCCAGCCCTCACCCTTGGTCCATAACCAAGTGTATTTCACCCTCCTTCAGACTGCTGACTCCGTTTCAGACGATGTGGACCCAGAGATCCCGCGGTCCGCAAAGGCCAAAGCCCGGGAGGTCCGGATAGATCAGATTCGACGTTTCCTGGATACCCAGGAACGGCCGGACGGGGCGTCGGATTCTGACTACAAATCTTTCGTCAACTCAGCTACCCGTTTCTTTTTACTCAACGGATCGCTTTGGCGTCGCGAGCCTCATGGTCGTCATCAGCTTGTCGTTCCGGAGTCTAGACGGTTCGGATTGATTAAGGAGGCCCACGATGACCTCGGGCACAAGGGTGTCTTCACAGTCCGGACTCGTTTACTCCTGCGCTTCTGGTGGCCCATGCTGGTGGACGATGTCAAGTGGTTCGTCAAGACTTGTCACCAATGCCAAGTACGGCTGACCCGGAAGGTCAACATACCACCAACGGTTCCGGTAGTCGGTGGACTCTTCATGAAGGTCCACATCGATACCATGCTGATGCCGAAGGCGAGCGGATACCGCTATATCGTCCAAGCTCGCTGCGCCCTGTCTTCCTGGCCGGAATGGCGCATGCTTCGTTCCGAGAATACTGCCGCGTTGGCTTCTTTTATCTTCGAAGATATCTTGTGTCGGTGGGGTCCCGTCGCGGAGATTGTTACTGACAATGGTCCACCTTTCGTTCAAGCTCTAGAATTGCTCCGGAAGCGTTACTTGATCACGCATATCCGGATATCTCCTTACAACTCCCGTGCAAACGGGATTGTAGAACGGCGTCATTACGATGTCCGGGAGGCCATCATCAAAAGTACCCTGGGGGACGAGTCTCACTGGCCTCGCGCAGTTCACTCTGTCTTTTGGGCGGAACGCGTTACCATCATTAAGTCCACTGGTCTCTCTCCTTATTTCATGGTTCATGGCGTGGAGCCACTCTTCCCTTTTGATCTTTCCGAAGCCACATTCCTTGTTCCGCTCCCGAGTGCTGACCCTTTACCAACTACAGAGTTGATTGCCTGGCGTGCTAGGCAATTCCAGAAGCGGCAGGAGGACCTGGATAATATCCGGGAACGAGTCCTGAAGGCCCGCTTCGAATCCATCAAGCAGTTCGAAGCTTCATTCAAGAACCGTATCAAGGACTACGATTTCCGTCCTGGAAGTCTAGTTTTAGTGCGTAATTCGAGGGTGGAGCAGGAGTTGAACCGGAAGACGAAACCGAGGTATCTAGGCCCCATGGTAGTCCTTCGCCGGACGACTGGTGGCTCTTATATCTTGGCAGAGTTGGACGGGACAATTTCTACGTTGCGCTACGCGGCGTTTCGACTGTTCCCGTATCATCCGCGATCACGGACGGATGTCCCGTTACCAGAGTTCGTCGAACGGGACGACGACGGATTGGATCAATTGGCGGCAGAGGACGATTCGGATGAAGACGACCAAGGGGACTTCGACCCTTTGGACCCGTCCGAGTTCGACGTCTAACACCGTGTTCCGTGTACCCCCACTGTCATTACGATACGTATCCGTTTTACCCTGGGCTTAGGCCAGCGATCTACTTCCTATCCGTTCCATCCCGGTGTTCGTCCGGAGACTTCTTCCGTCTCTCACAAACACAAAAGCTAATAAGAAAACCGTCACTTACTATACTTTCCCTTTCCTATCCTATCAAAGAAAACCACAAAGAAACCGTCAAAAACAATCTCTATTTCCCCTATCTCTTAACCCCCAAAACAAAGAAACCATAAAGCCAAAAACATTTCTCTCTCGTATCTGGTGTCTCACAGACGATTACTTATTACGTTCAGACTTCGAACGCGTGACGGGACACACGCCCATTCCTTTGATTCCGTTCCGTCCATTCCGGGCGCGTTATATGGGACCTTGGTAGGAGAAGACGTCAGAAGTAGCGCGAAGAAGACAAGTCAGGCGGAACCCTGCTTTTCGGAATCAGTGATCCTTGGTTTCGTTTTTGCATTCCTTACTTCACTTACTGATCGCTTTCATTTCTTACTTAGACCAGCGAATCACTCATACGGAACGGACACGGACACGGATGGACACGGATGGATTGATATTCGTACAAGTTACAAACGTTGGATAGCGACGAAGGGACGCGGAAACCTACTTGTCGAGGGCAGCGACCATCGCCCTCAGATCAGCCAGCTTACCCATGGCCTGGTCAAGCTGCTCCTCGGCCTTGCGCACCAGCCCCCGGGACGACTGCACGGCGGCTTCCACTTCCGCGATCGCCGTTTGCATCCCCTCAACCGTCCCCACCTTCGCCTTGCCTTTCGTCTTCAGCTTTGGCGTGACGAGTTCGACGTCCGAGTCCGGAATGGACTCGGGAGTCTGGGGTCGACGTACCCGGGACGTCGATGCCCTGACCGCGCGAACTGCAAAGCAACGAAACAACGTATTAGTACGGAAGATACGGCAACGACGGGGACTTACTGTGGGCCTTCGGTTCCGCTTTCGCAGGGACCGCTTTCTTGGGCTTCTCAGCCGCCTTTGCCGTCGCCTTCTTTCCTCCTCGTCCACCTGCCTTGTTGCAGGCAATCTTCAGCTTCGCACACTTGAGGCAGGTGCGGTCGGGCATGCCACGGCACGGGACCTTGGCGGTTGCGCACTTGACGCACGGCGGGTGGTGCTCGACGGTACCAGGTTCCTCATCCTCTTCTTCGTCCTCGTCCAGGGAGACCCGCGATCGCTGCGCCGTGCAATGGTCAATCGGTGCAATAGTTCCTTATCAATCCGCGACTCACCTTACGCGTTGGTCGAGCGAGGACCACGGACACCTTCCCGGAACTACCGACGGAAGCGTGGATGGAGGGAGTGGACCGAGGGGTGGCACTGGTGGGAGGCTTTTCAGCGCTCCCAGTCTCGTCGCCCATCGTGGTGTCCGGTTCCGCGTCGTCGTCTTGGGTCTTCGCCGCCTCGATCCTATCCGCCTCTTCCCCGGACCACTTGACGTGGGCAGCCTCTGCCTCTTCGAGGGCTTGGAGAGACCGTGTGGGAATAACCGTGGGCACGCCTAACGCAGCAGCCGCAGCCTTCGTCGGCTCCATGGCTCTCTGAAGTACTTCCGTTGTAAGCGCGGACACGGAAGAGACCAACGCAACTCACCATGGCGGCATTCCATCTCGTCACCCAGAGCCGCTGGTCCTCTGCCAAGTCTTCCTTGTCGTCTGGCGCGCACATGGCGAGGTCGAGCAACAGTTCCGTGGCGTCCTTGAAGGCCTTAGCGGCCGCGGCCCTTTCGTCGACGGGTTCAGCGGCGACGGAACCGAAGAGAGCTGTGAGACGGGAGGACATAGTGTTGGGGATGGTTGTGAGAGGAGAAGGAGTGGGAAGGAAGAAAGGAAGCGGCTGATGCGGAGTTGTCACCCCCACGGACATGAGGCGCTTACCTAATCCGCTCATGTGACTGACTGGGGACAGTCAGCATCAAAGTCACCCTGGGATGTAGGGAACGCATATTCCCTACGCTTGCAGCCGGCGTTCTACCCCCATTTCCCATTCTCAACATTCCTCGACGTCTTTCCTTCGTTTCCATATATGTTCCAACCTCTTCCGCCGCACATACGGCTTTCCGTCCCCATCACTTCCCGTTCCCGTCGTTCCGTGGTATACGGAAACCACGGATAGTTTGTTTTGTTCACAGGTATCGTCCTCCGTGTCCCCGGAAACCGTTGTCCAGGTATGATATGATTCGCTGGTAAGCTTCCCTTCCATTCCATGTTCTCTAACCTTGCTATGCGTCTTTACTGTTGCACTTTCCTTACTTTTACTCATCCTTTTCGTCTTGTCATCTATCCTGTCTATACTTAGTCCAGTACTGTCACTTAGCGTTCTGTCGCTATCAGAGTCTCGGGTATGCCCGGACTATAAAAGACTGTACTTTGCTTATTTTGAATCGACCTTTCTTTTCTGCACGCAACAACCTCTCCCTCTAAAACTCCGGAACCTTCGTCCACACTTTCCGTCCGTTCTTACCTTCGTTCCACTAGTCCTAACAGCAAGGAAGTGGTCCGGAACAACCGTTTGTTCGTACGGAACATCATTTTCCGGTTCTTCAACGGTTTGGTACGCCGGAAACGAGTCCTTTGCTTGTCTTCATTCCCTGGAATCCCTTTAGGGTCGAACTTATCGTACCCTTCTTTATCTTTTGCTACTAACCTTCTCGGGATTTCTATTCCTACAGAGGGTTTAGCTTTCTTACACCGTACAAGCATTCCAGCTAGCAATGTTTGAGAAAGCAACGAAGCTTGCCCACGGGCTTCATCAGATGCATTGAACAAATCACTGTTGAATGCTGACTGATGTCCAGCTGACCAGTGATGTCCCTCTTGTGGCAGATAGAAGGTGTCATACTCCTAGTCTATCCCACAAGGCAATAGAATCTCAGCTGTGGTCTTCACCTGATGACTCAATTGTCAACTATAAACATACTCCAATGATACACAAGGTTACTTACTTGAGCGTAGTGGAGGACATTGACAATGCTCAGATACTCCAGCTGATCAGTGAGCAAACGAAGGAACACAAGTTTAGTGTTTAAAAGTCCGGTCCGGTCCGGTCTTTTGCCTTTTTAGGAAGGCAACCGCAACCGGACCGATTTAATTAATTAATTAATTCATTTGGACCGGACCAAAACCGATAAAAACCGGTATTTTGCAGTTGCAACCGGTTGCAACCGGTTTTTCGCTTAGCGTGGGAGAAACTAAAAATAGCGTCAGTTCCTGGCTACAAATCGGTCTCTGGGTCAAGCGAAATGGTTCACACGCCGTGGAGATATAATCATTTTAAAACAGCATGTTTTTTGCACTGATATCTCAAATGTCATCAATTACATGTCAAGGCAAGATCAATCGTGGACTCAATTGCCAATGCAGACTGACAAAATATACACATGTATGTATCTCAAGGAGTGTATATATAGGTTATAGAGTAATTTATGTGACATAACAATCAATATCTTTCAATGTAACTTCAATATTCATCAAAAAAATCAAATAACATCCATAATGGTCCAGAAAAATCAGGAAAAATCCGGAAAAATCAGGAAAAATAGGGTAGTACATCGGGGGTGGCTGTGCATCGGTTGCAACCGGTTGCAACCGGTCTTTTTCTCGGTTGCAACTGCAGTCTTTTCATCTCAAAAGTCGGCAACCGGCAACTGCAGTCCAGTTGCAATCAGTCCAGTCCAGTCCAGTTGCCAGTCTTTTACCAGTTGCGCAACTGGACTTTGAAACGCTATGCAAGTTGACCTTCAAGGGTGGTGGAATGTTGAGGTGGGAATGACCACAACTTGTCTCTGACGCTTTCTTCATCTTTGCTTGGAGAGGAGCTGGGTTCTGGAAGTGTAATAGACGAAGATCCAGTTGGTTAGATCAAGGATAGTGTTACGATTCCCCATTCTTTCCTTTCCCTTTACCTTGTACTAAGTCCTAGTCGCTGGTTTGAGTCCCGCCTAGGCTTCTCATTTCTTACTTTGTCTTAGTCAGCGAGTATTCTTCCATGTTCTTTCAACTTCTATACTTTGTCATCGCTGACTCATACGTTTACTGAGCATGACTCATTCTTATTCGTCATAGCTCATTCTTACCTATTCTAACTCCTTCTATGCCTGCCCTTAACTCGTTCTCTTACCTATATAAACCCTCGAGTCTCCTCCTGTAACCTTAAGTTAGACCTATGCAATCTAACCTTGTTACTCCTCGTTCCCTTTGAATCCTCTGAGAGTCACCGTCCAACTCGTGAACAGACACTAGGCCTTAACGTGGACATCCCATCATTAGGCTACACTTGAAACCCTTGTCTTTGACTAGGCTTTTGCGTCTACGCTTTGACCTACCCGGTACAAGCGTAACAGATAGTATAGCAGTGGTGGAGGGCATTGCTTTGCTTGGTCTAGGTGGGATTGGCAGTGGTATGACAGTGGATGCGCCAGGTTCCATCGCTGAAGGTATGGCCGGTTGAATCAGCAGACACTTCGGCGGAGGTTGAATCGGCAAAGCTGTCAGCGGATTCAGTGATCTCGTCATTGGTTTCTTGCGTGAATGCTTTGCCATCTCCTTGAAGGCAAAGATGGGTCTCCTTTCTCTCCAATGCCAAATGAGAAGTGTCACATTGTTATAGTATTTAAAAACTTTTCAAACTTTTGCCTACAACGGTATTCGAACTCTGGACTTTGTCTACAACTTAGGGGTCAAGCCGGATTCATCTTAATCTGCTCTGGTAGTCCCTGTAGCATTACGTAAACTATTACATAATCAGGTCACATGACAAAAGTCCAGACTTAGATGAGTCAGCAATGATGTCATGGCCTAGACCCTACTCTGTGCCTGGTACCTTTTCTTATCATCATATCATTTATCTTATCTATCTTTCCCTTTGTGTTTTCCTTATTTGGCTGTTGGTCTGTGCGCGCTTCTCAATAGTATATAAGTAGCCCTGTACTTATCACAGACCCCAGTCTAATCCATTTGTGACTTCACCGCAATTAAGTTTTAGTACTCAGCATATCCTTCGCAAGGTCTAGTGTGACCTAAGTCCACGCCGTGTGTTGTGAGAGCTCATAACACACATTGTCCTTGGACATATGGGACGGATCCTTGATTTCAAAGGAAGGCTCGCCAGGGAGATAGCCGGTGTCAAGGTTGACATACTGCCCAATATCCCTCATCATTTTTGAAATGGTGTGCTACCCTTTTCTACCAGACATTTCTTGCCAGCAGCAGTGGAAAAAATCATGGAAAAACCACTTTTGCTGCTCCAAGAACGCCGACAGAAGATCTTCGGCAGGAAGAGCCCATTCTCCATTGTCACTCTTATGTGACTGAAACATCTTTGCCTCAGCGACTGCCGGCGATGTTGCTGGATCAGACACAGCTGCTACAGAATCACAGTGAGATGTCAGATTGTTCAGTGCTCATGTTCAAATAAAACACATACTGTTGAAAGTGGTGTGCACATAGCGGTCCCAACTGCTCTGGATGGGCTCTTTCTCCCAATTTGGGCATATTCCTGTCAATGTGGGCCCATCCTCCAGCTTGTCATTATGATCAGGGGGAGATTTTCCTTCATTCTTTTCTCTTCAATCCACTTCAACCCCCTCTACAACATACACTTACCAACGATCCGTGGCAAGAAACACCCTGCTAGCCCTTCACTTTCCCCTTCCCCTCCTGCACAGCCCTTTAAATAGTGTTTGAAGGTCCAGTTCTAGGACCGTCAAAAGACCGGCAACTCAACCCAACTTTAACCGTCAGCAACTGTCATTTGCAACTGTTGGCAACCAGTCTTCGCTGGTCTTGGTCCTGGTCTTTTGGTTTGGCAGAAATCAAAAGACCAAAAAAGACCGGTCGCAACCGATGCACAGCCACCCCCTATATATTACCCTATTTGTTCTGATTTTTCCTGATTTTTCTGAACCTTTATGGATGGTATTTGAGTTTTTTGATGAATATTGAAGTTAGCCAATGACAATATTGATCAACATGTCATAGAATTCTCTATATTGTGCATATACACTCTCTAGGTCACATTCTTATGTATATTTTATTAGTCTATGTTGAGAATTGAGTCTATGATTGGTCTTGCCTTCAAACGTAATTTGATACTATCTGATGTATCCCTACAAAAACATGCTGTTTTGAAATGATCATATCTCCATGGCGTGTGAACCATTTCGCTTGACCCAGGAATCAATTTGTAGCCAGGAACTGTTATGATAAATCACAACACAGCGGGGACTTTAGGCAACACTAAGCCTAGTGAAGGATATGCTGAGTACTAAAACTTAATTGTGGTGAAGCAACAAATGGATTAGTCTGAGGTCTGTGATAAGTACAGGGCTATTTATATACTATTGAGATGTGCGCACAGACCAACAGCCGAATAAGGAAATCACAAAGGAAAAGATAGAGAAGGTAAATGAAACGATGATAAGAAAAGATACCAGGCACGGACTAGGGTCTAGGCCATGACATCATTGCTGACTCATCTAAGTCTGGACCTTTGTCATATGACCTGATTATGTAATATATCATGTAATGCTACAGGGACTACCGGAGCAGATAAAGATGAATCCGGCTTGACCCCTAACTTGTAGACAAAGTCCAGTGTTTGAATACCATTGTAGGCAAAAGTTTGAAAAGTTTTTTAAATACTATAACACTATCCCCTCTCTAGGAATCGCATTCCAGGCGATTCGGCAATTTCCGCACAGGAACCTCTGTCAGATTTTTGTATTTCTGAAACAAGGCAGAGAAATTTCCCATGGTCATGTTGATTCGGCGTGGGGCGGACGGGTGCTTTGTGTGAAAAGCTTTGACAGCTTCGGGTGCATTTGACAAATGCGCTGCCTTTTCCCATGTACGGTCCGATATATCCCAGCCTTTCCAATGAACCAGGTACTCTAACTGTCCTTGTTTAACCTGAGACTTCACTACGTAATCCACCTCGTACTCTTCTTCTCCTTCTTGGTTGACTATCACCGGATCCGGAAGACGGACCGGTTGCCCTTCCAACGGTTCTTTAGCCGGTTTGACCCGTTTGACATTAACCGTGGGATGAATATGCATGGAATTGGGCAAGTCTAGTGTGACTGCATTGGGAAGAACCTTCGTGATCTTATAAGGTCCGATCCAATTTTGTGTCATCTTTTTGGAGGGATAAGGTAGTTTGAGGTTGTCCGTGGATAACATAACGAAATCTCCGATTTGATAATCTGGAGCTTCGGACCGATGTTTGTCCGCTTGCTCTTTCATCCGGTTCTGAGTTTCTTCTAACGCCTGCTCTACTTCTTTGTGTGCCTTTCCACATTTCTCTAAGAATGTACCAGCCGGAGATGAATCGCCTTCGAATCCCATGCGTGGGAAGTAGTTTTTTGTTATAGCGAAGGGGATGTTCCGGTAGCAGTGGAAAGGGAGGAATTGTGATGGAACTGCGCTATCTTCAACCAATCAGCCCATTCCGTTTGACGTTTAGCCACGTAAGCGCGGAGATACTGCTGGAGTTCTCGGTTCATACGCTCCGTTTGGCCATCGGGTTGGGGGTGATAAGCGGTTGACAGCTTCTGTTCTATTCCTAGAAGGGTGCAAAGCTGTGAAGTAAACTCTGATGCAAATTGCGGTTGAAACGACTCAACTCAACTAAGAGCTAAGACTCACACTAGACAATAGCGAGCCGATGAACTTGGCTGAGGTTCGATGAGGAAACTCCAGGAGAACAAGACTGGGGAGTCCAGTGCTTGTCGACCCGGGTTTATATACTATTGTCAATGTTTGTACATGTTGTGACTAAACCTTATCGTAGGTGACTGGGTATGACTCATACTGACTACTAGCCAATGGCGTAACTAGCTCTACTGCGGAATGAGTAAGCGTGAGTCATATGATGAGTAATGCTGACTGATGCTGACGAGTGAGCGGTGAGTCATCAGTTAGTAAGCGAAGGTCTAGACCTAGCTTATGTAAGTAAGTCACGTGATGCGATAAGATAAGATAATAAAAGAGAAAGTGAAACGACTAAGTCCACGAGACGAAGAGAAACCTAGTAAGCGTAATGGAATGTAGGGATGATTAGGATAAGGAATGGAGCGTTCGTAACACTACCCCCTCTCTATGGATCGTATTCCTAGACGATCAGACTTCGATGAGTGGACCTTGATTCATCCATGGTACCCCGTTTGCTGGCGGAGCAGTAGCGACCTGAAGGTTGTTGTTCGTCCAGGTTACTGGTGGTTCGAATGGGTTACCATCGTTTTCATCGACAGGAATAGGGTGGAGAGCACCTACGAGTGCTGGGTCGGGAATAGGAGCTCCAGCGAGATCAGGCCAGTTTGTGGGCCATTCCTGCTGATCAGGATTCTCTGCCTGTACTTCCATCACATTGTCCCACTTGCTCAAATCCGGATGCCATACAACTAGCTTCATCCACTTTGTCGTCCAGTCCCAGTTAACCTCGATAGACGTGGACCGTCTGATCACTATCATCCGAGCGAACATGAGGTATTGAATGGCGATGGTGATGATGACGATGGCAATGAAGGCGAGGAGGGAGGGGATGAGCATGCGGAGAATCCAGCCGTTGCAGATTAAGAAGAGTATAAAGAAGAGAGAGAGGACGAAGTTGCCTCGATCCCGAGTAAAGTTTCGAATGAAGATATCGCGGAGGACATTCTCCCAAGCGTAGACATCGTTGAGATCCATTGGTGATGATGGTGGTTTGTGGAAGAGAGACCGTGGGAGTGAAGACCGTCAAACATCAGTCTCTTATACCCTTTCGGTATCCGGCACGGTATTCAACCAATTGATTTGTCCATCATCCACCTGACTCGTTAAGTTGTCATACGGCTGGAACAGTGACTCGAATAGACTCCGTGACATGCGAAGAAATCGTGGAGCGGATGGGTGTATCTTGTTGAATTCCCTTATTGCATCCTGTGCATTCTTGAGATTCGATCGTGGTTCCCATGTCTGATCAGATTCCGCATAGCCTTTCCAGTGCACGAGGTATTTCAGGGTTTTTCCCTGTAAGCGAGAATCAACAATGTAATCCACCTCATATTCATCATCTCTGTCTTCTGTCACAATCACAGGCCCAGGCTTATCAACGGTTTGCTTCCGTAACCTGTCCTTATATGGTTTGACACGTGAAACATTAACGACGGGGTGAATTTTCATGGTACGCGGAAGCTTCAAACGTAGTGCGTTCCGTCCAATTAGGGTTGTGATTTCGTAAGGGCCCAACCATCGTGGGGAAAGTTTCTTAGATCTCTGCGCCAGGCGGAGATTAGCTGTAGATAACCAGACTTTCTGGCCAATTTCGTAAGATGGCGATTCAGAGCGGTGTTTGTCGGCTTGCACCTTCATACGCTTCTGAGCTTCTATTATGTTATCCTTGGTTTCTTTTAACGTGTTGGCAAGCGTGTCAACAAAGTCCGTTGCAGCGGGTGCTTTAGACGTGTAATTCTCTATTCCCATCCTTGGAGAATATGTGTGCGTGACGTTGAAAGGTGCCTTAGACGTAGAAGCTTGTTTCTTCGAGTTGTATGAGAATTGCGCAATTGGTAACCAATCAGTCCATTCTTCTTGTTTTTCTGACGTGAATAAACGGAGATATTGTTGTAGATCTCGATTCATACGTTCAGTTTGTCCATCAGTTTGGGGATGAAAGGCGGTGGAGAGTTTGGGCGTAATGCCAAGTCGTTTGCATATGTCTTTCATCACCTGAGATGCGAATTGCGGACCTCGGTCCGATATGATGGTTTTAGGAAGTCCATGATGTTTCCATACATGGGTTAGGTACAGACGAGCAGTGTCGAGCGCGGTGACTGTCTTGTTGCAGGGAATGAATTCGACTTCTTTGGAGAATCTGTCGACTACGACAAGAATAGAATGGAATCCATTCGAGAGTGGCAGATCGGTAGTGAAATCTGCAGAGATATGTTCCCAGGGAAGATCCGGAACTTCGAGGGGACGGAGTTTTCCAGAAGGAGCATAGTTTATCCCTTTGAAACGTGCACATCTGTCACAGCGTGAGACATAGTCTTTTACGAGTGTAGCCATTCCTGGCCATGTGTAACTGCGTTGTAGCAGTTCAATTGTCTTTTCATATCCGGGATGTCCAGCAACGGGCGTGTCGTGATGAAGTCGAATAATCTCCATGCGGAGATCTTCTTCTTCAGGAACGTATAATCTTCCTTTCTTGTCAATCAGAATCCCATCAGATTCTTCACAAATACCGTGTTCTTTACAGAGTTTCATGACTTCTGTTGCACGTATTTTGAAGGTTGCTTTTCTGATTTTATTCTTGATCAGATCGGAATCGGTTGAGAGTTGAACAGTTGACGTGGCAGCTATTCTGTCCGGAGGTATTACAAGGACAGCTTTGTTATCTGCTTCGATACCGATTGCGTGATCTTCTCTTCTCGATAAGGCATCGGCTTTCCCCATTTGGGAACCTGCCTTGTGTAACCATTTGAAATTGAATCGGCTAAGATATTGAGACCAACGTGCTTGGCGACGATTTAGATCTTGCCGGGTCATGAAGAACTGAAGGTTTGCGTGATCGTTCCAGATTTCAAATTCGTGCTTAGAACCTTCCAGATAATGTCTCCATTGTTCTAGGCTCCTGATAACGCTTAGCATCTCTTTATCCGCAATGGGGTAGTTGCGTTCTTCCGGTGACATGGAATGGGAAGAGAATGCGACGGGATGCCATTTGTCTCCTTGTTCTATAGATAGAACAGCACCTGTGGCGTAATTAGATGCATCCGATTCTAGACGGAAGCGTTTGTCATTGTCTGGGAACGCGAGTATGGGAGCGGTGATGAACTTCTGTTTCAATGTGTTGAAGGCGTTCCTCTGCGCTTCTTCCCACACGAATTTCACATCCTTCTTGGTAAGGTCATTCAAGGGTCTAGCCACTTGGGCGTAATCCTGAATGAAGCGACGATAGAAATTTGCTAATCCGAGAAAGCTTCTGACACCTCTGACATTTGTCGGAGTTGGCCATTCGGTGATTGCCTTGACCTTATCGTCGTCCATTCTGATTCCCTCGGGAGTAATTGTCATTCCCAAGAATTCTACTTCTTTGGTATGGAAGACACATTTCTCTGGTTTGACGAAAAGGTCATTCTCTTCTAGGCGACGAAGAACTTCTCTGACTATTTTGGCATGGACAGCAGGGTCGTCGGATTTGGTAAAGATCATGATGTCATCAATGTAGACAACAACGGCGTCTTCCATATCCGAGAAGATGTCGTTCATCATGGTCTGGAATGTTGCAGGAGAATTGCATAATCCGAAATACATGACCAAGGGTTCGAAGGCGCCACGGAAGCACACGAATGCGGCTTTAGATTCATCGCCTTCTTTGATGCGGATGTTGTTGTATCCCCAGCGCAAGTCCATTTTGGTAAACAGTTTTGCGCCTTTCAGTTTATCAACCAATTGGGAAATGAGGGGTAGCGGATAATTGTTTTTCACCGTGTGTTCATTTAGATAACGGTAATCTTGAACCATGCGTTTCTTGCCATCTTTCTTAGGAACGAAGAACACGGGAGAAGTCTGCTCAGACTTGGAAGGACGAATGTACCCTTTCTTGAGCTGATCATCAATGAATGCGCTGACTTCTTCTTGTTCCGTGACAGAGAGTGGGATAAGACGACCCTTTTTCGGCTTGTAGGTGTCTTTCAGGTCAATTGCATGATCCCACGGCTTACGGGTTGGCATGCGTTCAGATTCCTTTTTCTTGAACAGGTGAATATATTTGTGATATTCTTTTGGAACAAGCTCTTCCGGAGTCTTTTCCATTTTTGGTTCAGGTACCTCTCTCTTGGCGGCGTTGATGTGACGAAGAGAATTTCGTTCTTCATCATCAAGTTGGCGTGCGAACGGTGGTTTATCTCGTAAGACGGAACAAGACCAAGGACAACGTGTCATGTGGACCGTTCCTTTGTTCCAATCTATCTCTGGATTGTGTTGCTTCAGCCATGCGTATCCTAGTATCACCTGATTCTTTCCGAGATCAGTGACTTCTGCAATGGCCTTCTCACGATGTCCGTTGAAATGGATAATGATTTCCGCACAGTGTGTTATCTGTCCAGCGGAGTTATGCGTTCCGTCCACGTTGTATACCGTAAGTGGATGTCTGAGTTGCACGAGGGGTAATTTGATTTTATCAGCCCATCTCCGATCAACAAAGATAGCATTAGCTCCTGAATCAAGAAGTGCTTCTGCTCGTGTGAAAGCAGAAGGGAGGCGTTGCGAAGCGATGGAAGTAGATAGCTTCAATTCTCGATCTGTTGTGCGAATGAAACGTGGTCCTGGGTTTTCGGAAAGATATCGGATTATGGAAACGGAATTAAGCACCTGACTAGAGTCCAGGCCAAGCTCATGATCAACATGAGACCCCGTTTGACTGTGTGAATAGTTTACAGATTTTCCTAACGAGCTAGTTGCGGTCCGTTTGCCCAGATCATTCAGGCCGCTTTGCCTTTTCCCTTCATTTCGATATCTTTCATATCGTAGAAGTAAGCCTTCATTTCGTCGAATGAACGGCCTTCAAGAGCATTAGATTCGGTAGACAGTTCTCTTACCTGTCTCTTCTGAAGTTTGCAGGCACGTTTGTGTTCGCCTCGTGACCAACCACAACCCTTGCATTTGGTACTAGGTACCGGACACTGCTGTTTCGGGTGTCCCGGTTTCCCACAGTTCCAACAATTTCCTTGTTTCTTCTCTTTGGAATTGCTTGTGGCCGCCTTTACGGCAGATGATGCTTCTTCTTCTTCTTCTACAATTTCTCCTTCTTCGATTTCGGCGGAACCTATATCCATTGGGGCACCACGACCCGGTTGTGTACCCGTGTTGGTATATTTATATCGCGGGGTATCACCTGCGGTTCCTGTCTTAATCATGGAGATAAGCTGTTTTCTTCCTGCAAGGAGGCGTAGTTCTTCGACATATGCGTCATATTTGTCGAATCGTCCCTTATCCATGAAGATCCGATGTGTGATCTCTGGATCTGCATTTAGTTCTAGAAGTTCGATGTGTCGCGCATCACTCCAATCGTCCATAAGGCGATGAGTCTGGAACGTGGTAAGGAATTTTTCCATAGACATCTTGCCCTGTTTCAGATTCTTGATCTGATTGTGGTGATATTCCACTTCATTACCCGAGCGGAATTGATCGGTGATTCGTTTATGGAACTCGGCGGAAGTATACGTGGTTCCATTTTCCAAGATGTCGTGTGTCATGGCTCGTGAGAAAGTAGCGGCGTCTCCTCCTGTCATTCGACTAAGGATAGCTCTGATCGCCGTCATTCCGGTTAACACGGTGTTGTTTTCATCTATCCATGCGCGGACTCTTGTCCACCATTCTTCGAACTTCTTCCCTCTGGACCCGTCATAATCTCCTGGATCTTTGACAATTTTGGATAGCTTAGGCCCACTAGGTCCGACCGTAGGGGCTGGTATTGCGCCAGGCATTTGAATGGCTTGTACCTGCGCTTCAAGCTGCAAGATATTATTGTTTAGATTTTGATTTACCCTTTGAGCGTTGGTAAGCTGATCCGTCATGGTTTCTAACGCGAGTCTCAACTGCGTTCCAAGATCCCGTATGGACGCGTCACGATGTCCGAGAATGCCTGTTAAGGCAGCTGCTAAGTCTGGGGCGAGAACCGACATTCTTGATGCACTAGAATGGAAGGAGTAAAACTAGATTTATTTCAGATCTCCTGAGATCCTTCAAGGGTTTCTCCTGATAACGAAGCAGGGGCGTCTCTTTGATAAGGTGGCGGTGGAATACTTCTTCTGATGGAATGAGGCGCGGGATAGTACAGTTGCACTCCTGGTGCGTTTGTCTCTCTTAGTCCTCCTTCGTCTTCACTATCTGATTCTACTAGTCCTGGTACCGATTCTCTGTCCTCTTCTAACTCTGCTTGTGATACAACAGGAGAAAGGGGAGGAGTAGGTGGTGCTACTGGGCGAATCCTGTGAGATACGAGAATATATGCGAAGTCAAAGGTAACGCGACGGTCGCTTGAGAGAATTTCGTGGCCGAAGATGAGGTATGAAAGAAACAGGAAGGCCTGTAAGCTGTACTGGGCGAATCTTCCTAAGGGGTACAAGAGGCTTATGGCAGCGAGTGCGGCGAGTAGGACGCGGGGTTGGTACTCTCTCCTTAATACGAATACCGGCGTCCTCTGGGATACCTCTAAGTAGCCTGTCGCTTCGTCGGCGTTGACGTACCCGATCGTCAATGTTCTCTCGAATCGCCTTCTCTCCTGCCGGTGATATAAGCGTGTGATAGATAGCGCTACGGAAACTTTGCGTACGACCAGAGACTCCAAGGGGGAATCTGTGTTGAAGAGCAAGAATATCCTCGTCGACGGTGGTCCAATCAACGGGCTCCGCGAGCGGGGTTGGGGCTCTGGGAATGGAGGAGGCACGGTAGTACAATTCTTCAACGCCGAAGGCGTCGGCTAGTATCTGCTGGGGGTTGGGCGGCAACGGTGCCCGAATAGTCTCGATGGGAGGGAGGGACGGAAGTCGACGAGTGCCGATCTGAAGATTGGCGGGATGATGAGGTAACCGAAGGGTACCGAGAGGGTGAATGTAAACCTCAGAAGGTAAATGGTATGGGTAGGAGGGAATTACCGGAGGTTCTAACCAATCAACGTAAAGATCCGAATAATCTGGCTCTGGGACTATCGGCGCTGAGTACTTCTCAATGGTCTCCCTTTGTCTCTCAGCGTGTAACGCCTGAGTACGAGCGTAGTCTTCCTGGACACGAGCGTTCTCTCGTTCGAGGTCGTCGATGATGCTGGTGAAACCGGGATAGACCTCTGCAGCTCGTTCGAGGTTTCTGATGACGCTAGTGAAGTCGAGGTTGTTCTCGACGGCGGGGAGATCAAGTATACCGTTCCACTGGATGGAAGGTACAGGGGACGCGGCGCGCTGAGATGCGGCGGGGTTGCTCGACACTTATTCAGAAACAAGGTCAGCAATGACAAGGCGCGAACAAGCAGCGCGGTACCCACTAGTGATCAACGGTTGAAGTGGCGTACAAGAACACGTGTGGTAGCGACGAGACGCTAAGACAAAAGAAAATATTAGTCTTGTTCTAATGAAACGACTCAACTCAACTAAGAGCTAAGACTCACACTAGACAATAGCGAGCCGATGAACTTGGCTGAGGTTCGATGAGGAAACTCCAGGAGAACAAGACTGGGGAGTCCAGTGCTTGTCGACCCGGGTTTATATACTATTGTCAATGTTTGTACATGTTGTGGCTAAACCTTATCGTAGGTGACTGGGTATGACTCATACTGACTACTAGCCAATGGCGTAACTAGCTCTACTGCGGAATGAGTAAGCGTGAGTCATATGATGAGTAATGCTGACTGATGCTGACGAGTGAGCGGTGAGTCATCAGTTAGTAAGCGAAGGTCTAGACCTAGCTTATGTAAGTAAGTCACGTGATACGATAAGATAAGATAACAAAAGAGAAAGTGAAACGACTAAGTCCACGAAACGAAGAGAAACCTAGTAAACGTAATGGAATGTAGGGATGATTAGGATAAGGAATGAAGCGTTCGTAACAGAAGCATTCATGTGAACGAGAAGTTCGCGGCGAGAGAGCACTGGCTGCCTTACCCCCCACGGAGTTCTTACAGCACCTCTGCGAGCTGTCTCAAGGGCTTGTGGACACCGCCGGCGGGCCGAACGACTGGGATGCCCTGCCCGTAGATGAACAGCAAACCCGTTCTCAAGAAGCTCTTCGTCAGTTTCGTATCCGAATTGGAGAGGAGCAATTCACTTCCCTATCTGATGCAGAGAAAGAAACAATTGACTTCTTCGTCTGGGCTGGGTGCACGATGCACAAGGAGTTGAATGCCACAAAAGGTGGGAATTCGCGGATGCGGTCGTGGTGGGCAAAGAAGGGAATTGAGGGGCCCGTTCTCTTGATGAACAAAGATAACGCTGCCACAGCCGCTTTGACAGTTGGTAGTCATGGCGAACCCGGGCTGTCAAAAGCGAAGGACCGGGCGATCCACGTCTCGACTGGCGGCGGGCAAAAGGTCCTGGATCTCGCAGGCGCCGTGTTTCGGCACAAGGACGACAAGAAAGGCCAGCAAGATTCCATCCGCTATCACCTTGAAGACGAGCTCGGGTTCCGCATCCAGTGGCCTGACACAAGCAACACTCGTTATCACAGTCATGGTGACGCTGCTTGCGAATTTCTGGTACACGAGTCCTCCTATTTGTCGTACCTGGAGATTATGAAGGTGAAGAAGGAGAGTCGAACACTTACAAATATCGAGGAGAACATCCATCGGGGCTTCTGTTGTCCGAAGACGAAAGAGGAGATTACATGCTGGGCAGCATACAACCAATGCATCACTCACCCTTATCTGCGAATGGTTCGAAACTCGTCAACCAATATATTGGACCTCGGACCAGTTCACACCCATGTCATCTCCCACCTTCGCAACCTGATCGACAATCTTGATCTTGTTATTGCACCAAGTGCATCGCACGAAACGGCCACACTGGACCGTAAACCATTTGAGCGTCCCGAAGCATTCTACGTAATCCAGCGAATCGCACTGGATGAGGAGACTTTTCCCCACCTCCGAGATCTCCTGAAGGAGTTTCTGGACGGCGCCTTGGATACGTGGACCCGGTTTTGCAGCGAGTTTGCACCTGGAGGGACAATCTATCTCATGACCTCTGAACAAAAAAAAATAGTGCACATGAAAACGACGAACGACGACAACGAAGGTGCACTCGGCACGGTCCGCACATCCTTCCGTCGAGCCCCTAACATGTCCCTCTCCCACTTCAACTCTCGTTTCATGTACAAGAAGAACGGTACTGGCTCGTATGTAGCCGATGTCCTGGGTCCAGATGAGCGGAGGAACCTGCGCTCAAGAGCTCGTGCCGTCGATTCACGAGGAGACGAACGCCTTCGTCGAAAACGGCAAGTTCAACATGATACAGCGCTCGTGCTTCGAAACGAAGAGCTGGATATTAGCCGGAAGGAGCGAAAGGAGGCATCTCGCGCGAAACTAGCTAACCTCAAGATCTGTGTCGTATCTGAGGACATACCAAAGCTGCGTGTTGTTGACATTGACCTCCAGATCAGATGGCACAGGCAGTTCGACACCTGGATTCCGGCGGCCAAGGATTTGCCGAAAACGAAGGCAGGGAAAGTTGTGGTCTTATCGGAGGCTGTTGGACGCTATGTACGTGGCGAAGCAGTTCCCAGTGAATCCTCACAATCACGATTGGAAGAGACTCATCGGAAAGGGGACTTCGAGGATGAGGACTCGGAGTAATCATCTTATCATTCAGTTATTCCATATTTTTGCGCCCTACTAATGCATCTTAACAGTCAATAATTACTCCAGCATCACTATAGATTGTTTACAGCACATATTTTCATTTTCTACATACTTCGATAGGACGAGCAGGTCGTCGAGTTGGTATTTGCCATTCGTCCTCACCATACGTTGCTTAGTAATCATCACGGTTTGTTTGCAGGCGTTGCCACTCCCCAATATTTAAGTTAGGCCCAGCTCGGAAAGTTGGTCAGGTGTGGTCGGGCGTGGTTTGTCTGCCAAATCGTGGTTTGCCCAAACCAGTAGTTTACGAGCAAACCATCTGCAAACTCGCACCCAGTGCACGGCAACTAGGTTTGTCGGATTTCGGATATTTCCGCGCGCGCGAGCGGCGGCTGCGTAACTCGACCGAGTCTTTACAACATTTTACATAACTCATTACATCCACTGCTGTAATCCACTCCACATGAGTGATCATACCCCAAGTTCAATTCCTATTGATCCTCAGCTTCTCTCGGAAAGCCAAGGTCCCCAAAAAACCAAGAAAAAGGCACCAATCAAGACTATTTGGTCACCCGCTGCTGATGCGCTCCTCATCGACTCTCTCTTGGCTTCCAAGCAAAACGGCCTTCAATCTGACTCTGGCTTCAAGGAGATGGCCTATTCGGCAGCAGTGCAAGCGCTCAAGGGTAGTGAGGAGACCAGTGGAGGAGCAGTGAAGTCTGTGCAGGCTGTGAGAAATCGGTGGAATATGGTGCGTAATCGCTGACTGGGCATCTTCCAAGCCATGCTAACATGATGTTCAGCTGAAAAAAGATTTCAAGAAGGTTCATGGCCTTCGTGAAGCATCTGGATTTGGCTGGGATGAAAGCCTCCAGCTTGTCACTGCACCTGAGAATGTTTGGAAGACATACTTGGAGGTACGCTCTCTATGTGATATTGGTGAACTTACACTTGATTTATCGTGACCGATAGAATCACCCGAGTGCCAAGAAGTGGAAGACAACCCCCTTTCCTCTTTACGACAAGATTCACTCACTCGTTCATGGCGTATTCGCAACCGGTGAGGGACAGTTCAATCCTGCCTCTGCCAATCCTGGCCTTGCCAACGATGAGCCAGCAATGCAAGCTGAGTTGACTGATGTTGAGAGGATCACTTCTGATGAGGTATGTGATATTTGAGGGTTAGCTATGACAATCTAATCAGTCTCTAGGACTCTATGATCACTCCTGCTCATGGCAAGAGGAAGGTCGCCGGACGCAAACGTGCTCCATCAGAGACTCCTCAGAGCTCGACTCAAAAGCGTTTTCGTGGCCGAAATTCAGGTACGGAGGCCATGTTCTCTGTAGCGAGTGCCCTCGAGTCTCTTCAGACTGCATTCTTGGAGCCTCAAGCTTCTGGTTCAGATGCTGGTGCCTTGACCTCTGCTGCAGCGATGACATCTCCTGCTCGCCGAGAAGCTGCCATCAAGCTTATTGAGGAGGGTGATGATCTATCTGAGGATGAGACTGTTAGGGCCATTTCTCTTTTTGCTCGCCAGTCTGCCATTGCTGGAGCCTATTTGGCGATTAACAACAAGGCTAGGCGTACTCGCTTCATTCAACATGAACTTGAAAATTAGCTAGTTCTCTTCCAAATATCTTTGATAGTCTTCCCACATCTCCATGGCAATTCTATCTCTTTTTTCGCTTGCTCGCCTTGACTCAACCACAGTCACTTCTCCTCCTAAAATCCCCTCCTGCAAAGGATTACGTTGATTGGCATTATCCTGAGTCCTTGGCTATGGGAGATCATCTTGATCGTGAATGCGAATAAAGTTGTGAAGAACACAAATGGCAGGGACCATTTGAGCTTGAGTATGTAAGTCGTACTCGGGCGAGGCAACAATGAGTTTGAATCGGTGTTTGAGAACACCGAAGATACGTTCCACAACGTTGCGTGCGCTAGCTTGACGAAGATTGAACAGCTCCCGATAGTTTTGAGGCCTAATTATCCATGAGTCAATCATAAGAAAAACTAAACTAAAAACACATACTTTTGATTGGATGCAGCCCATTCCTTCAGATGGTATCGAACCCCACGATAAGGAACAAGAAGCGCATCACAAAGGGGGAACCCTGCATCTGCCAGAAAATATTTATCCTCTGGAACTCCAAGATCTCGCTGACGAGCCTCGGTGAAGATATGCCCATCAGATGCACTTCCTTCCCATCCACTCAAGACATAGAGAAATCTCAAGTCTTGAGAACATGCCGCAAGGACATTCTGGGAGAGGTGACCTTTACGGTTGCGATAGCGAGCAACATCCTCCTCCGGTATGAAGCTGTCGATGTGAGTTCCATCAATAGATCCAATACAATCCTTAAAATAAGGATAAAATTTGGAATTATTGTGAATCTCAGCAGCGAGAGGCGTAGCAGCATCAGGAAGCTTGACATAGGTGTTGTAAAACGCAGGCGTCGTCAAGGCGTCAAGAACACCATGGATTGCTCTCCAAGAAAGTTCAGTAACAGAGTATGTGAGGCGTTAACACTTACTTGGAGATGGTGTCAGGACTCCGCTGAAATCGTTCTTCAAGATGACGCTGAGAAAGACCAGTCACAGCGAGATGAAGGAAAATTGCAAGGCGCTCCGAAGCGGAAACGTAGCGTGTGGATCCAAAGCCTGTCTTAACCCTCAGCTCTGCTAGAAGCCTACGGAAGACATGCTTATTCATCCCCATTGCCTCGTAAAACCGCCCCCGATGCCCTGCAATCAGTTCATCAACCCACGCCTGCCCAGTCAAAATCGAGTTGCGCTTCCGAGTTTTATCGTAATAGCGAGAATAGTACTGCAAGCAAGCAGAACCGGCTGCGATTGCAGCGGCGAGCACAAGCGCTTTGCGCTTCTCATAAGGGAGGCGCGGTGAAGGGGCTGCAGCGTGGTGGACAACGGCCATGAAATGGTTGTGCTACAAGTATTCACTCCGGTGTTCAAATTTTACGACTTTCGCAAACCGTGGGAACTAGTTTGCAAACCTCCGAGTGTGAAGTGCTGGTTTGCGCAAACCACTTTCCCACCCAAACCAGCCCTTCCTAACCAGGTTTCCGAGCTGGGCCTAAGGCACGGGAGTCCTCCCGCCACCTGGTGCAAATTCTGAACTCGCGTCTGGAGCCAGTGGCAGTCAAATTTAGAGCGCCCAGAAGCTCTCCATAACCATGTTGCACGCGACGAAGATGCACGAGTGCTTTTATCAGATATTCATAACGCGTCACGGGCCTTCCTAACTCCTCCGATCTACGGTTGGTGACCCCATTCTGGTATCGGACTATATGGAATCGAGGTTGAGCACTAGTGTACTGAAGAATCCCACCATTCCGAAGGTCACCATCATACAACCCCACCTTGTGTACATCGAGATCAGTCCGAGGCTTCTGTGACGAAACCTTGAAGCTTGAGCTTGAATCCTCGTTTACCGAAGCTTTGGTATATCCAAAGTTGACAATTGCAAGAAGGGTACTGTACACTAGCTACTCTGAGACTAAAGACCTCCGCAGGTACATTAGCTCCTCCAATACTGTGCTAGATCATGAATTCGATCAAGCACGACGGTAAAGTATGACGTCTCGTTCAAAAGCGCTTCGAAATGTTTGATAGCTTCCTCTTCCGTGAGATCTAAACGGAACTTTTCTTGAATCTGTTCATGCACGTCACGGTGCTTGATGTCGGGAATGTTGGCATCGACCATGAGGGCGACCAAGTTCAGAATGAGATTAGCACTCTTGCGCAGGATGGTGAATGCTGTGAAGCAATAGTTCTTGAAGCGTGCATAATGCGTGGATTGTGCGCCACCCATGCCATCGACCATTTCTTTACATACTTTGACTGGTGGTGGGAATGGCTTCGGGTCTCGGCCCAGAATGTATCCAAAGTCAACTGTGAATAGGTAAGTTTCAGAGATATGTCATAGCTGCGAGAACCGTGGATCATACCATGGAAGAAATGACCTGTGAATGGTAACTATGAGCATGTGCGTAACATCGTCAAGGGAAACATACCATCGGGTGTGAGCAATAAGTTATCCAAGTGGCGGTCTCCAACTCCAAGTAGGTATGTGACAACGCAATACCCGGCTACAGCTTGGTCAACGGCCATTCTCTGAATGCACAGACCAAGACACCTACCACAACTGCGAACAAAGGTATCTATGACACCAGGTTCCACGCCATATGTGCCAACGCTTCCTTCATCAGGATGGTTGGCACGCAGGTAGTTCAGCAGTGTTCCATGTTCGCTCACTATCGCCGCTATGGTTTTGCTTGCGATAAACTGCACCATACCCTGCAAGGGTCCCGTTGCGAGAACATCGTACAGGATCAATTTCAGATCTAGATTTTCCTTTCGCAGCAACTGGTCCATGAGCGTGAAAAGCTGGATTACTAGCTGGTCTTGTCGCATGTCGTCACCATCCTTGAACATCACAGGGTATTCTGAGCCATCCACGCATTGGAAGTAAAGCAAGAACGGGAACTGATTGGATTTGAATACCGACGACTTCTCGGCATTGATCCCGGTGACCTGGATACGGGCATTGAGAGGAAGAGGGAGCGGTTGAATGTTGACGAGGCCGTTCTTCGAGTCATTAATGAACGAGCGCAGCTTTTCGATCTTTTTTGGTCGAGGATCTTTCGAAATCCTGATGTCTCTGGCACGCTTCGCCAACGTTTCGACCATGATGCCTTGCCTTCGCATGAGTTCACGACGTTCACTGCCACCTTCTGACTAACAGTGCCATGAATACCCGAATAGCCACAAGAATGAAGGTGTGCACACCTCAAGAATCTTGCTCAAGAACTTGAACACGACTCTGCCATACATCTTCGCCACCACTCTATCCTCTAGAGCGACCTCAACCATGAGGTACCAATATAGTCGATTGCCTAGGACGTGATTCTGCACACCGCGAGCGATTAGGAAGTCGGACAGTCCACTGTCATCATACGATATCGCGCTCGTGGTTGATCGGGACGACCGCTGTTCGCTCGCAGCACTCTCGAACTTGAGCGCCTGAACCAGTTGCAGTAGGTACAACATGAGTTCCTAAGATCCCTAGTTAGTAGGGAAAGCAAACCAAAGAGAAATAGACCGGTTACATCATCGTCCGCACGATTCAACTGCCTCACCGCAAACGCTCTCACACGCGAGTCCACTGTTCCAGGGCCCAATAGTTCAAGAGCATCATCAGTGTCAACCTCTGTCCACATAGGCAAGAGCTCTTCCACCGCCTGCTTGACTTCAGACGGATCTCTCCAAGTCACCGATTTGAGAAACTTGGTCAGTCCACGCTTATCCCTCGCAAGGTAAAAGCGGAACTTCCAGATCAAGTCTTTCTCTTCTGAGGTGAGGGGTTGCGAAGGAGGGTAACCGAGTATTTCCTAAATCGATGGTATTAGTGATGTGAATGGAGGCGAAAAAAAAACACGAATACTTGCCCCGAGCTCGTCTCTGATCTTGGCATTGGGTTTGAGTTCTCTGTCGTAAGGGCTGCTCCGATGGCTTCGAACTAGACGACGATGTTTGTCCTCTACAGGATTCTCGCGCGACATTTCGGGGTCTAACACCGCCCAGAGATGAGGGTCGGTAGCAAACGAGGGTGGGAGAACAGGTGTAACGGGTGCTTGGGCCACTATTGTGGGTGCGGTGGAAGTCGAGGGAACGCTCTGTGTCTCCTGAGTAAGACTTCGTCAGTCTCGCAAAAACGTAAAATAAAAACTGTCGCTGCTTACAGGTTCGCTGAAAACCACCGGAAAGTCGAAACGGGGGAGGTCGATGTATAAGAACATGTTCTCCGACTTTGCGGTCTCGGCCTGAAATTCCAGGTCAAGGTTACCCAGGGCTAGGCTGAACGAGCACATACAGCATGGATCTCCTCCATCTTTCGAAAAGCCATCTTATCGAGCCAATCTGACTTTGGAAGGTCCCCCCGTTCATATTTCTTGACGAGCTAAAGTGGTGTGGTGGGATTCTCAGTGGCCGAGTGCGTCTCAGTAAGACGGACGAACTGACCTTCTCCAAACGACCCCTTTCATCTCTCGTGCCCATTTTGCTCGGTGTCTTGGAGTCCGTCGATCCATCTGCTTCTTGGCCTGGCCATAATAAGAGCCTGTGTTTACCTCTCCGCAAGGTGCTGGACCGTCGTGAGCAGGTGGACTGAAAGCATCAGTGATGTTGCCTCACCATTTCTTCCCGAACAATCTGAATGTCGAGCCACCGACCGGTACGGCGGAGCGAGGTCCTCCGATATCCCAAACAGTGAAGGTAACCTGCGAGCTCAACGGGAGGTCACAATATCGTATAGGGAGTGTTACCCATTCGTTCCAACTGCAACACAGAAAGTGTGAGTAAAGACGCACGCAAGGCGAGAGAAGTAACATACGTATAACTAGTCTTGAACGCCTTGAACGACGTTCTGAACGGAATCGTGAGGGGCTTGTTATCAGCAACGAGCTGACAGGTGACATAGAGGTCTGAGAGCGAGCTGTCTCGAGATGAGTTCCCTTTGGTGTGTATATCGTTACGAGCATGGACGACATACGAAGATTGAGCGCCGTGAAATCTCAATTCTGGGTTCTCGAGAACCTCTGAAACTGATTTCCGAGGCCTGGTTCCTTCGAGTTGTGAGCTGGATTAGAGACGCGTTGGTGTGAGGCTCGACAGGATAAAAGTGAGATACATACACCCGAAAGATGACTGGTAGCTTCAAGTCAGACAACTTGGCGAACGTGAAATCGTCGCGATTATCCTTGTCCATGGTCCTCCAGAAATACTTGGTATCGCAAATGAATCCGGTGCTGATACAGTGGACTCGGACTCGGTCAGGTCACAACGCAAGTTGGCATGAGCAACAGGAGCACTTGGTGGCCCATTTGGGAAGTCCCTCAACAAGCATCGTGGGGTGAACTCATCCAGATGATGTCTCAGGATCTCGCTCAAGGATGTCGTTGGAAGATAACTGTTGAAAGGACCATTGCTACATTTCCTGAATTTAATCGCTACTGTATTGAACACGCATCCTCTACAACACAACTGCACCAAGCGGTGCTTTTAGCTTCGAACACGAAAACAATCATGCTCAAAGGGAAGTGCAAGAGACAAGTCTACTCCAAGCGGTATCAGATCATGACAATATCAGCATCTTCTTGTCGGATAGACAGTTACTCGGCCTTGTAGTCGGGGCGCAGGGAGCGAACGACTTTGCCTAAGAATAGGATTGAGTGAGCAATCCAAGGCGGTGAACGATCAAACGAAAAGAACTTACCGGCTCTCCAGATCTCCTGGTCGTCGATCTCCTTCAACTCCCTGGCGAGGTCTGTGCGGTAGGTCGAACGGCCGTTGAACTCCAACGATTTGCGCGTCTCGGTACCGTCCCTGACGCTCTGGTAAAGCTTCTCGAAGATGGGCAAGTTGGCCTTTTCGAAGACGGGAGCCCAGTCAAGAGCGCCACGACGAGCCGTAGTGGAACATGCGTTGTACATGTAGTCCATGCTGTGAGGAAAATGAGCACGTTTGAGTTGACAGGTCACAATTTCAAAAGTTGAAAACTCACCCCTTCTGACCAATCAAAGGGTAGAGAGACTGGGTGGCCTCCTCGACAGTCTCGTTGAATGCCTCCGAGGGAGTGTGGCCGTTGGCACGAAGAACCTTGTATTGTGCGCAGAAGAGACCCTCTATAACATCATTAGACAGGCCCAATGTGGTTAATTATCACGGCTGATACTTACGAATGGCACCCATGAGCTATGCGAGTGAACATGAGCAAAAAACGATCGAGCAAACAGGAAGAGAGACATACCACACCACGTTCACCGTAGAGGTCAGAGTAGACCTCCTTCTCAAAGGTGGTCTCGTACATGTAGCCAGAGCCGACGGCGACACCGAGGGCGACAGCCTTTTCCATAGCTTTGCCAGTGACGTCTTGGAAGACGGCAACGCTAGAGTTGATACCCCTTCCCTCCTTGAAGAGGGTGCGGACGGTACGACCCGAGCCTTTTGGAGCGACGAGAATGACATCGACGTCGGTAGGGGGGATGACTTTCGTGTCCTCCTTGTAGACGACGGAGAAACCGTGCGAGAAGTAGAGCGTCTTGCCCTTGGTGATAAGGGGGGCAATGGTGGGCCATGTTTGTGATTGAGCCGCGTCGGAGAGGAGGTTCATGATGATGGTACCGCGGTTGATGGCTTCCTCGATGGGGAAGAGGGTTTCACCTGGGATCTAGAGTGGACGAAAATGAGTCAACGCGCGGAGTAAAAGTGGGAAAGAACTGACCCAGCCATCCTCGATTGCCTGTGTCCAGGATTCGCCGTCTTTGCGAACACCGACGATGACGTTGAAGCCATTGTCGCGGGCGTTGAGACCCTGACCATGTCCTTGCGAACCGTAGCCAATGAGTGCAAGGGTGTCGTTTTTGAAGTAGTCGTGAAGTTTTGCCAGAGGCCAGTCGCTGCGCTCATAGACGACCTCGTCCGTGCCAGCAAAGTTGAGAGTCTTGACGCCTCGGGTTTGAATAGCCTTGGATAGGATGAGTTACCTTGGTAGATGACAAAAATTGCGATAGACCAATCACCTGAACGGATGTCCGTGCGGGGGTGGATGCACGCGCAAAAATTGAATAGGACGCGGTGTGCACGTTGGTTGGGAGACGAGCTGCCCGGTTTCCCGCGTTCTCCATTGAACCCAAGCTTGATTGTGACCCGCTCTCCAAGCTCCAAACGCCCGTGCGAACTTGAAAACTCTGAGATCCCCGCGCTTGCCAAAACCATGTTCCGAGATAGAAGTCGCTCCACGCGGTGGCTCAAACAGCACTCCAGAGGTGTGATACCCATCTCACAAAACCACGGGGAACTGGTTTGGCAATGCTTGGAGACTTGGAGTTCACAAATTGCTAGTCATAGCACGGGAGGGATCCGGAGTGAATCATTGGCGGTCTTCACGGTGTCCGACACGCCGGAGGCACGGGCCGAGCGATATCGCTGAGGGATAGATGATGCCATCGCCTCTTTCTAGGTTCCCGGATCTCGCTTGGGGTGTGTGCTTTGAATTGATCATTGCAAGTGTAGTTCCGCCATCACGACCAACGACGACTTGCACTGGCACCGCAGGGAACAGCCTGAGCTCAGAGAATGTCTGATGTGCTCATGATATGCTCAGCTCATTCTAAATTATCGACTCTCGAAGAACTAACAAAGGGGTCACTCCAGGTTTCGAAGTCAAGAAGACCCACTGGCTGCGGTGCCAGTCGGACCGGATGGGTGCCTTGTTAGCCTCGAGATTTCGAACAGCCTATGTTTTCCTCCTACACCTTGGTTCACTGTCAAGAATGCAAATGCTGGTAACTCGCCTATATGAGTCACTAGTAGTCTCTAGTAGTATGATGAAATGATGAGATGAACATGTACAAGTTGCGTTCTTAAATAGGAAAAAAAACAGCAAGCATTGTTCTTCGAGGAGCCAAGGAAACAAAAATTCAACGGCCCTCCGGGCAACCCTGGACCCGCCGCCAGACTCGCAGTTCAACATGCCCTCGTTGCAACTGTAACAATGAATGGGGCCATGGGGGCCATCTAAATTTTGTCACATTTACATTTTATTGTTCACCAGGTCTCTGGCAGGTTGGAATCATCCAAGTAATTACTGTAATTACTATGATGCTGAACGCAGTCAGTGGTAGTACCTATGTCAGATCACACAGACAAAATCACGATTGACGGTCAGGATACGGAGCAAACAGTGAGAATGGAGGGAGAGGAGAGCTGTGGAGCAACAGAATACAAGCTTTGAAAAAGGGGTTTCGTCGCTGACAAAGACGGTAATCCGGACCGACATCCCATCAGTGGACGCACAATTTTGAAAGTGAGACCTGGACCACTTTCGGGTCCAGGAATAACGCATAGGTTCAAATTCAAACTTCAAGTTCATGTTGCTACTTCACGCGTGTGTCTCACGCTGCACCTCCAAGTTCCATCGCTCCCCAGACTATCGTGGAGGGCCCAGAAATCCCAGGATTACTTACCATCAGCTCCTAGGCTCGCGTCAAACGGGTGAATAAAGGAGCACACGGATACAAGCAACAATCACACATTGCAATCGGGCGAAACGGCCCAGGTCGCGGAACAAGAGTTTGATGGGGAGGCGTGACTTCGTCTTTCTAGACGCTCCAAGAGATACTCGAAGAGGCCACAGACCACCATGTTCCTCGCCTGGACAGCCCGATCCAATCTGATACGAGGACAGGAAATGCCTCAGGGAGTTTACTGTATGGTTTTACTGATCCGCTTGCACTGGTCACCTCCGAAGAAGACTGTCATCGGAGTTCTTCAAACTGCGTTTGTCACGTCAGCATGATCAGAGCCTTTTCCAGCTTGTTCACGACGCACATTGGAGTGCTTCCCGAGGACGGTCGTGTGAGTGATCTGCTACTTGCTTGTTCCATTTCACCTCCAGTAATTGATTAGCCCTATCCCCCTGCTCCGGTGAACGGTTACTTGGTGTACTCATCCCTGATACTGGATGGTATGTTTGGCGTTTTCCAATAACGTAACGATCACAATGGTTTGCCTTGATCGGTAAAATCTCAGCACCATTTGTTTTGTCGCGACGCCTATCCATCTCCGACAATCAGGGGAACTCACGCACAAGGTTGAGCCAACTATCCCTAAAAGGTATACTTGTTGGTAGACAGGGTCTTCTGAATCGGCATTCCGCCTCCAAGTTCGCCAATACCAACGGTCATGGCAGCTCTCCGATGCCAATGGATACCACGCCCTCCTGAACTCCATCACCCGTCAAACACGACCACTTTGGAGGACTTTCCATGGCGTCTTCCAGGGCATATAAACTTCGAGGATGACTGCTGCAGAGAATGCATCGACGTCCCACTTGCGCCAATTCTCCTCATCGTCCAACACGCATCCTTTCCATACTGCACATATAATAAATGGCCCAATATTACGCCTTTAACAACGACTTCTCGGATGAGGTACGTGCTCCAATACTCGATAAGATGATAGAGGGAGATTGAACCTTTGAAATTCAGGATGCTAACCGGCTCGTACAAGTCGCACCGGCTGCCGCCGATTCCCGAAACTGCTTCTATACTTGCGGCTGGGTCACGCCCCGTGGCATTTGTAGCGCCTCAGTCCAAGGTTCTGATTTTTCTGAACACCTGCGCGTCTGCCATAGTGTTGCCGGCCCAGATAAAGCACAACTCAAGTGCTACTGGACGGCTTGTGGGGTTGACATGAACAAAGAAAGCGTCATAAGGCACGTTCAGGAGGTGCATCTTGAATGGAAGTATGTATGCCCCCATTGCCAAGAGCGTTTCACGCGCCCCTACTCGATGCAAACCCACATGAAAAGGCTGCACTTTGGCGGTTAGAAGGACGATTGTAGGTCACCTTGGCATATCGAAAGGCCACTTATCTCACTCATCCCTATAACCCAGTGCGTTGGTGATCATCCAAGCTGTAGAGGTGTTACGTTTGCGAGTCCTGAATGTGTTCGTTGACATATATTACTCGCAAATAGGTATCAGCGCTCGACCACTATTTCATATCTGTCACCTTTAATCTTGGAGAGCCTCGAGACCTCCAAGCTTCGAATTAATTAATGTCCATAACCCTAGTAGGCTTTCTTGATTTGGATGCGCCGGCTCTCGGTGTCTGCCAACATGGCCGACAAATCGCCGCCCTGGAGAGTCCCTGGAGCGCCTGTTGGCAAGCTGTGTTGAACTGATTGGCTGGCAATGCCTGGCATTGCGTGTGAGCTTCCTCGCCAGGTTCATCATACTTTGACTTCTTGGTCTGGCACCACGCCATTGACACGTGTACACGGAGGGAACTGACTGGCATGCTGTGCGGTTACCCAACACTTAACCGGCCTAAGTGCCGTTGAGACGCTAGACAATCTATCGCTGACTCGACTCGAGCAGCAAAGATCGAGTCGGACAGCGACAGGTTCATAGAGAGGTGAGTCCATCGTTGTGATTAACGCTAAGGCGGATAGGCACCCTCAGGCTTTAAAACCGTCGCACCCCCATAGTACAACTGCAAACTCGGAGCGCTCGCGATGCTCCGCTCCATAAACTGCCATTAATTTCTGAGTATGGCATTGGCAGGCTCTCATGCGAGTATCCTGGCTGCCGGGTCACTCGGGAGCTTGGCAATCTTATAAAGGTGAATATGCGTCGAATCTCATCTCCAGGATCTCGACAATACTCCGTTTCATCATGGATTCGCTCCTCGTAGCTCTAAACTGCGATTACAACTTGATGCCTTCCGACAAACCGTACTTGTCATCGTTGGCTGGCATCCCTGCTGGAACACCCGCATCTACGAGAAGAGGTTGCCGTGACTTTCAGCCAAGTCACCTGTTTCCAGGCGAATCACTCACACAATGCCCTTGGTTAGTCCATCCATCGATAATATATGAGTACAGCATCTCAGCCCCCACGGCACTTACCAGGCTCCAATACAACGAGGTTGTCCAGCTCAACCGTGGGGCAAAGCACATGGCTTCAACTGGCTCTACCCCGGAATTGGCACACGGCACTCGTAGCTTTGAAGGTAACAAAGATATTCAATTGGCGGATTAATTCATTGTCTAAGCGATTTTCTAGGCGGGCGGACCATGCAAACCAGCTACGACATGGGATACAAGCCTGAGCCTGATGGGGTTACGCAGACTATTATGCCTGATCTGACCCCGTTGAACGCATATCCCCCTCTTCTTGGAAGTGATTCCTCGTGGTCAGACTATCTCAATATCTCAGCCTCTCCTTCGGAGTGCTTCGATCAGTTCAGTTACAATATGCATGGGTTCGCGAACAGAGAACAGCCTTCGTGGCCGTTAACTGGATGTCCCTTCGCCGACGTGTTCAGTGTCCCACAGAGCATTGATATAGACGTGAGTATATTCCAAGAACTAAGTTAACTGACCCACTTACTCAACTTTCACAGCCTGGGGACCATAGGTATTTCTGTGGATGGGTCCTTCCCGATAGTTCAACGCCTTGTGGGATGCATTTACGAAGCGACAACATGAAACATGCCATCTCTCAGCACCTCGCTAGCGTTCACGATCTCTCTTCATCGAAGGGGAAATCAACACAACAGTGTCGCTGGTCTGGGTGTGGGAAGGAGCTTAAACAGGAGAGTTTAGTCCGGCACATCCTGACCGTGCATTTGCGTATAGAAGCGATCTGCAAGGCTTGCGGATCTTCATTTGCTCGCCAAGACTCCCTCCAAAGACATATGAAGAATGCCTGTGGGGCTGCCAAAGGGGGCCATTAATTGGCAATGAAAGCAAAACGTCCATCTCCGTATATTTCATCGATTATAATGCGTACCTGATGATTTCCGCAATACGTATTACCAGTATATCAAAATAATCAAGCACTCGATTTTGCACGGACACGTAAGAAGGCGTTTCAACGTTATTCCTGTCATAGATAAATTATTACAACAAATGCTCCTTCTACTCGGGGGATTTTGTGATCGCCTTCCAGAGCCGGTTCTCCACTTCTTCTATCACCTCTCGAGGAGTATTCAGGCTAGTCATGAAATACGCGACGTTGCCCAGCGTCCTGTAGTGTATTCCAAATGGAGCGCCGCCGGGAGCTGAGGAGAGAGAACCGTCGCTGACACATGTTCCAATGGAGCGAAGCAAACCCTGGGCAGAATGGGATGCGTAACCTGTGCCATAAGCGCGCCTCAGTAGTAGCCCAAGACGATCGACGATGAAACCCTACCAGCGCTGTCATCTTGGAACTTGATAGCAAGGACTGTCCCGAGAGTCATGACCTCGTCGACGACGTCTACCCTTGAGACGGAATTTACGAAACTAGGGTCCCAGAAGCTCCAGATCTTGGTTTCTGACTTGGGCTCGGAGTTGCTGGCCCATTTCTCTTGTGCTGCACCCCAGGCATTCTGTCGAACGAGATTCTCGATGATGTCCAGCGTCGTGTTCGCGACTTGACACCCAACTGCGTGCGCGGTGTAGCTGTGACCATGTAAGAGCGCGTCAATCTTGGACTGAGAGTTGAACGATTGGAATATGTGATCAGAGGCGAGTGTTACAGCGAGGGGAAGGACGCCGCCAGTGAGGACTTTTGCATGGACGGAAATGTCGGGATTGACGCCAAGGATGGGTCCGACGGATTTGAACCCAAGGCGATACAGGCCAACGAAGACCTCGTCGAAAACGACGGGCAATGGGTTCGGGAAGAGTGAGTTATCGCGAACTGCATCGACCATGACTCTTTGGAAAAGAGGATCTACGAAGATCATCCCCGCGGCGCCCATCACTATGGGTTCCAAGACAAGAGCGGCCAGCTTTTGTTCATTATTTTTGTCAAGAACGCGAAGAACATCCCTGATATGCGTTCGGTAGGTGTCGGCAAGCGGTGAGCTGAGACGGTCCTCGACGTTATATATGGAGTGGAGGTCGTCGAACTTGAAAGAAGAAGCCGATGAAACAATGTTCGAAGGAAGATCGACGCTGAATTCTCCATTTTTGATTGAAACAGTCGGTGGTTCGAACCAAAAGCCTTTGGACTGATGCCATTCGCAGGTATAAACGCCTTCTTCTGTCGCGTCCATAGCTCCGATCGTATCGCCGTGGTAACTCCCCTTCAACCCCACTATTCCAAGGCTCTTCCTATCGCTGGATTTGAGATCATCTCCTGCAGTGACCGAGAACGATCGCAGCGCCATCTTCAACGCAACTTCCATTCCCGTCGATCCGTTATCCGTGAAAAAGGCACGGGAGGCCCATCCCTTGCCAGGTCCGTCGTGTACCAAACGTTCCGCCAGCTTCAGAGCAGGGAGGTGAGTTGCCTGAGGAAACATGACGTGGCCGTACCGCCCAGCGGCGTTGGCCGCTGCCAAAGCTAACGATGGATGTGCATGCCCTACAGCTTGCGTCCACCAAGAGGCGGAACCATCCAATTTGGGTGCAAGGTGTGAGCCAGATGTGGATGATGGTTTCGAAGAAGAATAATAAACGCTGAAAAAGTCTGCCCATGCACTATCGATCACGGTAACATCCTGCTCGGACTTGACTAATCCGTGCTGGACGAATGGCCACCAGATGGTATCAAGTGTTCTGCGGGACATCGAATCGAGCTCTTCGATACGACGGACATGAGATCCGTCCAGTTGGCGCAAGGCACCAAAGACATCGCCATCGAGGGTATTGGGAACGATAGTGGAGTAATATGATTCCGTGCTCGCGATGTCTTCATGGACATTGTCTAGACGGGGAGGAGGAGGGTCCAATGACGCGACGTGAATTCCGCGTTCAGCAAAGTATGGCGAAAGGTATTCGTAGTTCCGATAGTAACAATCGCGGAAGAGAAGGATGGCATCCACGACGTAGCCACGCAGAAGAAGCGACTCGTAGGAGGATATAGTAGAGGATATCCCACCGAGCTTTGAGTCACCGATCAGGACCGTAGGGAGAAACAATGGTCGGTAGCTTTCAAGCTGTGTGGTCCCGGAAAGGGTTGGACTGTGCACACCTTGAAGACACGTCAGGAATGGTACTGCGCTGACCCGGAAATACCACACACTCAGGAGTGACTCTCACCTCCAGCGGTTTCCACGTACATATGCCCTGACTTCCCTGTTCGGGCACATGCGCGTATGTGTTCGGCGATCGCGTTGACGAAAGTCATGTCGGAAGGTGCGGTGGACTGCCAGGATGGTCAATGCACAGACCTTGTTCGCGAAAAGGCTGCTCACCTCGACCTCTGACCTTTCGGATGCCATTTTGACGGCGAGGTGGGGGCTGACGGGATCATTGTATCGGAACAAGCAATGGGTGTTGACCAGACGTTGGTGGGGTCCGGAATAACGTTTGACGTGTCTGATGTACCTTCAACGATGCGTCCAAATGGAGGTGAAGCAAATCAACATACTCGTCGTCGGCATCCTGGAGAGCCCCCGTGCTGACGGGTTTCAAGTAGAATACCTTGTTGTTCGTCAGAGCGGATGCGCGCACGAGGGCAGCAGTGATGATTGTCTTGCCAACATCTGTGTTCGCGCCAAATATCTGGTGAACGCGAAGGTGTTTATAGAGATGGCTCATGTCATATCACTTTCAAGTTCAAGGGGATGCACAACTCAAGCTCCGATCGGGATTAACGGAAATCACAACATTCATATCACTGAAAACTAAACTGTAGCTTAACTCCGTATACGTACTCCAACCGCAATACACGGTTTGTCTACAGACCAAGTCAAGTACACCTAATACGGAGACACGGAAGACATCCAGATGTCTCCGTGTGTTGGGAATAGGACTGTGAAAACTATTGGTTGCCTATGGTATTTTCAATGAATATAGTTAAAGCTGGTGTTCATTGATACACGTCGCGAATGTACTGCCGAGCCCATGGTCCAAGTTCGTTATCCGCCATAGGAATGGTGACACCGCAGATAGCAAAGTGCCGACCCACGCTTTCCTTGGTAATGGTATCGGTGGTGCCCACGTATGGGGCGTAGCCGACTTGGGGAGAGACGCTAAAAGCTCCTCTCCTCAGGATGTTCTCGTATCCACCTGGCTCAGCGAAGAGCTCGGTGACAACCGCCATGAACATTTGGCGGGCTTCGCGAGACTCGGGATCGTTGGGGAACACAACGGGGCGAAGGCGCGCGACCGTTCGACTTGCCCTCATGTCGGTTGTGTAGGGCCTTCCGTCTGCATCACGTCGGATGCCTTTAGGACAAGAACTTGGATTGGCCGCGTAGTACGCCACCCAACATTCCACAGGGTCCTCTAGGCGAGGATTGTTCAAGGGAGCTGGAAGTTTGGGAATGGAAGTGGGATGCTCCCAATCCGGAGTGCGCCAGGTCGAGAGTAGGTAACGTTGGGCTTCCGTCTTCTGCTCCCTGGGAGTCCTGTGAGCTTCGGAACACAGAGCCTTGACCTTGGTCAAGGCCTGGTAGTTCCCAGGTTGGTGAGCAGCCTTGATGAGCGACTGGGTTTGCTTGATGCTCTTGGCAGGCTTGGCCATCTTGTGGGTCTGTGGGACGACCATCTGCCAGCCCTGAGGAGCATGCTGTTCATCACCGAGGGAATGTGGCACCGAATCATCATCGATCCCGGGTTGTCCCGCAGACAACACGGCCGCAAAAGAACGAGCGGCGACGCAATCAGGGAGCTGCGCCTGTGGTGATGCAGGAGTGGCCATTGGAGGCGAAACATGCTGGGGAAATGGTGAAAGCTCTGTGGCGGAGGACTGATCGGGCGGTGTGTCAAGCTGGGGGCGGGGAAGCTCAGGTTGTGGGACTGCGGTGGGAACGATGGGATCGGCAGGGGGAGATGATTGTGCAGGGACAGAGGCAGGAGGTGTGACCACTGCGGGAGCACCAGCGACAGGGCTGCTCAGTTGTTTGAGCTTCTCCTGGAGACGATCACGATCTGCGCGACTGGAGTCGAGCTGAGCACGGAGAGTGAAGTGCTCCTCGCGAGCTTGGTTGCGCTCGAATCGATAGCGCTCTACGCTGTCGCGAAGTTCGCGTTCCTCCTCTTTTTGGCGGCGAACGCCCTCCAAGATACCCTTGCTATAAACGTCCTCGCGAGCACGCTTCCGATCCTGGAAAGCGATCTGGAAAGCGGGTTGGTGGGATGAATAGCTCGCGTCGGCGACGTGCTTCATGTAAGCACTGCAGACGTCGCATCCTGCAGGATGGACGATTCCATAGTCCTCGAGATACTCCCAAGGAGACAAGAGAGTGGGAATGCCACGAGTATCTCTGGTGGACAGACGGAATGGCTCGTCGCTGCTGGAGAGTGGGTACATTACACTCCTGCTGGAATGTTGTCTCTGGGGTAAAATGAAGCGCACCAGGCGATATGGGACAAATCAGAACAAGAATATCTGGGACAACCAGTTGCATTGTGGCACTCAAAGGCGTTGATATCCTATAGAACACGTGGTTGCCTTGCGGACAACGCCTGGCATTGTTTGGTCCTGTTAAGATCAAAGGCCATTGCAAAATAAATACAAATCCACGTGACTAGCCATCTTATATAATGTTTGGTCCTATTTTGACGGTGGCTTGGTACTATCTAAACCTTAATCCGAGTCTCAACGCAGATCTGGAGAGAGAGACAGACCCGTCAACACCAACGACGACCGCGATGGCCTCAAGACCGACAGTCACCGTGCAATCCATCTCAGGAGGTATGCACATCGTCCCCCTCGTTATCAGCGCCCGAGTTGATCTCCAATCCAGAATCCTCCACCTCCCTTCCTCTCCCCGCCGTCTTGACAGCCCCCATCAGGCTCGATGTCGTCGCTCAGGTCCACAGTCAGTCATCCACAATCACCCAGATATCATCCCACTCATTTCTCTACAGAGAGCATCGCCAAGAACCACCGTCAGGCCTACGCCGTGAGCGAAAAGGCTGGCCACCAGACCTCCGCCGAATCTTGGGGTACCGGTCGTGCCGTCGCACGTATCCCCCGTGTCGGCGGTGGAGGAACCCACCGTTCAGGACAGGTACTTTGATCCTACCATCTCCTGGGTTTCCCCTCTCACTTTCATCGCAGGCTGCATTCGGTAACATGTGCCGTGGTGGTCGTATGTTCGCTCCTACCAAAACCTGGCGCAGATGGCACGTCAAGGTTAACCAGAACCAGCGCCGCTTCGCTACCGTCTCCGCTCTCGCTGCTTCTGCCCTCCCATCCCTTGTCCTCGCTCGTGGTCACCGCATCGAAGAAATCTCCGAGGTCCCCCTTGTCGTCCCCGCTTCCGTAGAGTCGCTCAAGAAGACCAAGGAAGCCGTCGCCCTCCTCAAGAGCCTTAACGCCTACGCAGACGTTGTCAAGGTTTCCAACTCGCGCAAACTCCGTGCAGGAAAAGGAAAGATGCGCAACCGCCGTTACCGCCAACGCCGTGGTCCTCTCGTCGTTTACAACGAGGACAATGGTATCGTCAAGGCATTCCGTAACCTCCCCGGTGTCGAACTTGCCAACGTCAAGAGGTTGAACCTCCTCCAGCTTGCTCCCGGTGGTCACCTTGGCCGTTTCGTCATCTGGACCGAGGGTGCTTTTGCTCTCCTTGACCAAGTCTTCGGTACCTTCGACAGCCCCTCTGCCTTCAAGAAGGACTACATGTATGTGTCGCGCCTCTCTTTGCTATGTGTCGCTCTAATTCCCGTATCTCAGCCTCCCCACTGCCAAGATCACCAACCCCGATGTCACCCGCCTCATCAACAGCACAGAAATCCAGTCCGTCGTCCGTCCCGCCAACGCCAAGGTTCAGAAACGCCCATGGACACAAAAGAAGAACCCCTTGACCAACAAGTCCGTTCTCTTCCGCCTGAACCCCTACGCCAAGGTCCTCCGCCGACAGGAACTGAGTACGTGTTCTATCCTCCCATCGAACTCCGTCGTACTCATGATTTTCACCTGCAGTCCGCCAGGCAGAGAAACAAAAGAAGGAGAAGAAGACCGGAATTGCTGGCGAGGCTTTCCTCAACACTCTCTTCGCTCCCTGAAGTGTTACACTCATCCCTCATACTGCAGTTGCTTGTTTCTCATCGATGCACGTCTTATGAACTACCTCCATCCATGTCTTATGTGTCTTTATGCCATGCTCACAGAATTCATGGGGACTGTACTCGATCTTGAAATTTGTCTCGATTCCTGTGTTGGTCTGGGGCGGTGGTGACCAACAATCAACGGACCTGGAGTGCGCTCATTGCTCCTGAATATTGAATGACATTGACAGACCACATGCATTACATATGCATCGAGTACAACAGACGTATCATGTCCCGATAATTATCCTAGGGAGGAATTCTTCGACAACGAGAAAGACTTTCGGGTATACTAAGTCATGTCGCATCATACAGTGTTGTCGGACCTCTGTACAGCCTTCTCCGCGCTCCCGAATTGACCCTCGGTGAGGGAGTTGAGCTTATCTTCTTCCTTGTCAAGTTTGCGGAAGGAGATCCAGAAGACAAGCCCCGCAACACCGCCCAGGACACCAACACTACCGTAGTTCCATACGAGTAGAGGGTCGATGGAGAGTGCTGTGTGCGAGATAGGACCGTCAGTTACGGATTCCCAACCCAGAACGTGGAATGACGACGACTCACGAACAAAGGCCTCGCCGAGAGCAGCAGAGATGGATGTGGTGAAGAGGAAGATGGACATCACGAGGGAGCGCATATTCTTGGGAGCCTTTGTGAAGGCATACTCAAGCCCAGTGATGGACGCAAGGATCTCGCTAAATGCGAGCAGGACGTAACTGAGTCGATGAGTCGTCAGTGACTGAGGATGCTACTTTGAGGCCATCTCTACTCACGATCCAGTTTGGATCCATACGTTCAATGGCGAGACGAGGGGGTTCTTGGCAGCGTCAACACAAGTGGCAGCGTAGTAGCCGCAGGGGTTTGTCTGACACGCAACGTTCAGAGAACCGGAAACAGAATATTTATTCGTAGACTTGCCTTGTAAACATAATGCTGAACGACAGCTGCCCAGACCATGGCTGCAGCTCCGGTACCGAACCCGAAAGAAATTTTCTTGATCGAAGTGAATCTCCAATTCCATCTTGCAAACGCAGGGTAAATCTGTTGAAGAGAGACAACAGGTTGACCTCAACGGCGTTACCCATACTTGTTGCATACGTACTATTTGGTCACAAATGGGAATAAAAATGATGAGTGCAAAAGGGTCCAAGTTGGACAAAACGTCGTTGGGTAGACCGTGAGTGTTCATGGTCGCAGCTTGCGAGGTCAGGTTGTTGTTCAACTGGTTGTAGCAAAGCCCTGAAAAGATGTTACGGTAATTCACAGAAGAAGAAAAAAGGGATTTACTGACAGTAGATGGGGAACCACAAAAAAACGGTACAAGCCTTCAATCCACGTCGAACTTCGTCGACCCAGTTGTCGTCGAAAATCATCCATTTCGGTTTCTCGCCGACTACTTGAGAGGGTTTGGCGTTCTCCCAGAAATCGTCAGCGGCAAGTTGTCGGACACATCGGACAGGGTTCCAGCTCCAACGGCCTTTAGCAGCGTAACGCCAAAGGCGAAGAGACGTGGCAAGCACAGAGCCAGTGGGAGGGGATGTGCGGTATCGTCCATGACCCAACCAAAGGAAGATCGGAGATAAGAAGAAGACGATAGTTGGGAGAGTGTACGCAAGCCAGAAACCCACGAACTGTCATTGCAATTAGTGCCCAGAACTAGACATCTGAATTGAGGAAAGGCCATTACCTTTTCTGCGTACACCATACCAATTTGCCCAACGAGCGCACCAATGTTGATAAAGAGATAGAAATACTAAGGAAGGAGGGCGGATGAGGCACTGCATCCGAGCTGGAAGCGAGGAACACACCATGTAGATCCTGAGGATAGTCGTAGCAGGATCGATAATGACACGCTCGCCAGATTTGGTGTGACCAATGAATGGTTTCGTTTGTCGATATTGCTCAGCGATCAATGGTGAGATATTGGACTTGAAGCCACCTGCTCCTGAACCTGTAATGATAAGGGACAAGATGAACAGCCCAATGGAAGCCCTGCCGCCAATGACTCCAGGAATGGCAGAGATGATCATGATGACATGTCCGAGCATGGCCAGAGCTACACTCCAGCAAATGGTCTTGTAGCGTCCCCAGTAGGAGTCGGCGATGTAGGCACCAGCGATCGGACAGATATACGACCTAACCGGAAATTACACATCGTATGGAGATACCCAGATGAAGATGATGTCACACACCAAAACTGATAGAAAGTGGTTAATCCAGTGGACATTTGCTGACCTCCACCAAAAGCACCAGATTGCCCATTCGCCCCGCCGGCACCAGTTCGGGAGCCAGGCGGGAGTGGTTGCTGAATGAAGTTCGTCTGTCAAAGCAGGAGTCATGATTGACAGCGTTAGGAGAAACCCGCCAGGACCGAGCTTACGAAGACAGCACTAGCGCCTATAGTACACGATGACCGAGCATCAACAGAGATAACAATATTCGTAGGGACAAATTTTCATACCATAATACTGTAAAACGGAAAAAGTTTGAAGGTGAGATCGTTAACGTGGGGTCGGAAATGGGGAAAGACTTACGGAGAAACGCTCCGCCAATTCTACAACAGCGATCACTGTTGGAGGGCCTTAACAAAGTATATATCGAGGGCATAAAGAAAGGCATTTACTGTATGCCGCCCAGGGAATTGAGTCGGACACACGACGAAGAGTGACCAACTCTTCTTCAGTGGGGAATTCGAGTCCCTCGTGAGCGCTATCGACATCATCGTCAGTGCCTACGATGGCTGAGTCCTTCTTTTCAAGGGAGGCCTCGTCCTGAGCACGGTAGTGATCTGCCTCTGCTTTGGTGCTCATCTTGGAGGACGCTCGACGCTGGGCGCTGAAGGAAGAGCAGGGTCAAAAGAGCGGCGATTACGCCCCTTCTCAAGGCTTCTTAAAGGCTTCCTCGATAGGCACAAATTTTGTATTCTTGGCGAAAGGTATCAACCAACCATATTGATGCCCGTCCTGTTTGACCTGGGTAAGCTCCCATACCAGATGGCGAGCGCATGGCGCTGGCACGATTTGATTGATTGGGACGACACCGGGTCCCAACACGTTCTGTGTGTGAGTGTGCCAAGCTTTTGGGCTGAAACACAATGTAACACTCATATTGAACGAGAGACCGTATCTCAGACCTCAGGCTGGAGGGACAAGTACGGACTTGGAACCTCTTTGCAGATGCGCCTGACTTCAGGGTCAATGTGCCGCTCGGTCACTCGAGATAGTTAGATCGTCTTGGCTGAAATGTGTCTTCAAAACACTCACACGACCTTTAACGTCGTGACGTCGTGCCTGAACGCCACTCCTTGGCCACTCCATCTCCATGTGGTGCATGTCTTCAAAGATTCATATCATAATTGAAATATTGAAAGATGGCACATTGACCAGGAAGTACTGTGGCATCTGTATAACTTATTAGCACCGTTCCGAGAAAGTCTAGACACTGGAGGTCATCTCCATATATACTAGGATACAAAAAATAAACCTCCAAAGAGTGTGTGTACTTGTACAATGCACATGAAGATAGGGGGGGAAATGGTCAATATGAGGAGGAACTAATCAACGAGCGGAGCTCCTCGATGGCCATGCCCCGCCGAGGAGTCACTTTGAAAGGGAATGGAAGGGGGTGACTGCATGACAGGTGTTAATTCATTGGAAGATCACGATGCCAGGAACTCGACAACATACATAGCAATTCCACTCGACCACTGTGCTTCAAAGTCGATATCATCGCCGTTGGAGTCTTTCGCCTTGGAGAAAGTAAACAGCGCAAGCATCCCTGATATGGCATACCAGAGGGACGCATCGGCGATGTGGCGTCCTACACAGATCCTAGAAAACAGTGAGATATAGAGGATCCTGCCATGTCTGGCGCGTAAGCGGACAAACCTTCTGCCGAACCCGAAGGCGAATCCAACTGTGTCAGCATTCAAGTGTCCGTCCGCATTCAAAAAGCGTTCTGGAGTGAAATCAAAAGGCTTAGGGTATTTCTCCTCATTGTGAGTCATTGCCCTGTCGACTATGTTAGCTTGAGTTAGTGCACAACAGCCAGTCAACCTACCAGACGTTTGGCATCACAGTCGCTCCTAGGCGAGGTTAAAAATTGCTTGAAATTATCAAGGGCATGATTACCTTTAGGGATGTAGTAACCGTTGTACACATCACTTTCCGAAGTGGCGTGAGGAGTTGCTGCGAAAGGTATGAGTAAGGTGCAAGTCAGTTTTGGTCAGAAGAAACGAGATCTTACACAGGGGAAGGATAGGATGCCATCTCAAAGTTTCTCGGAGAACAGCATCAACATATGGGAGCGACGGTCTATCTGTCCATGTTGGTAGCCTTGAAGTTCCCACCATTACGTCAATCGCGGCCTGGGCTTTCCTCTGAGCTTCCGGGAAGAGTACCATCGCGAGGATGAACACTTGAAGCATTGACGCTGTCTAGATAGTGTGTGAATAATCACCCATCTGTAGATCAGTTAACCACCCACGGTCTCTGATGCAGCTGTAAGAGATGCGGAGATTAAGCCTCCGCAAATATATCTGGGTATGTGATACTCACCTCCGAAGGCAGTCGCGGAAGCCTCCTTGATCGTTTGAAATAGGTGCTGTTCCTCACCCTTGGCTCTCATCCTATTGAGAGCGTCTGAAACCATCGAGGGACCAGCTGTGCCCTCCCGCTAGAAATGGTGTTTGAAGTGAAATATCCAGAATGCGAAACAACTGACCATTCTCTCCAACACATACTCGAAAGGAGTATCCACCCAGTGCGTGACCCATTCCCTCGACTGGGCAGCCTTCTTATGGACACCCATGCCAGGGAACCACGATGGGAGTGCCAACACTAGTTGGTCATGAGCACGCGATATAAATAAAGATGGGAGCGTCATACTGAAAGGGAACGCGCTGAAGAACGCGGCCACCTCTGGTCGGAGCTCCTCGACAGCCAACTGAACAGCTTTGCCGATGACGCCCACCATAGGATCGTTCTTCGGCTCCGTCTCATAATCATATACTGCTGCCATGATGATGGAGGATGAATACCTGTTTCAAATGCAAAGTTCATAGTATGATGGTCGAAAGAACGCGTCAACCTACGTATGAAGATGATTCATGGCATTTCCTGGATCCTGGAAGAGGTCCAAGAACAACTGACGAGACTTGCGTTGTTGCATTTGACGATATCCTGGAGCAGCGTCAGCCCTGAATGCCTGATGGAACAACCTTCTCTGTTGTCGCCATCTATCACCATAGTGGATCAGAACGGTGTTAAAATCCAGGCCGAACCTATTGGTAGAGTGAGTACGCTCAGCCGAGCGGTATAAACGAGGAACATACAAAGCACTGGTTGGTAATTCCGGCCGATCAGAATAGATATTGGAACGCTGATCCAAGAGCTCTCTGGCGACCTTCTCTGAGTTAATCACGATGATATTCTGGTTGATGAAACTGGAGTAAACCAGATCTCCTGCATGCCTGTTAGCTGTCGTTCGAGGGGAACCATGATCCACTGGAGTTACCATACTGTTTGCCCCACTCCGTGTAAGCGAGCCATGGGGCAGATATGTTGATTCCCCGAACATTTCCTACCATAGGTAGCGGCGGCGGACCGGGTGGCAGTGGTAGCGTATTTCGCTTCCTCTTTGGCTGAAGATACCCAACATCGATGGCAATAGCGCAGATGATGACTGCGAGGCAAAGGTGTTGCCAGTTTGGTTCGGACATGGACGAGGAGAAGGATGGACAGGAAGAAATGGACAATTCGGCAGCGCTCGTATTTGTACGCGATCCACTAGCGAGCAAACAATCAAATCTGTACGAAGACCTCTCGTTGACGGCGTTGACGTTTGAATGCCTGTGACTCAAAATAATTTATCACAGGTACGCTAACCCAACCTGGGTTTGACCCAAGAAGTTTGACGAGAACCTTCAGAGCTTTGTAACTCGAGTAGCGATTGTATTCGTCGAGTTTGAGGACGTTCAGCTCGCCATGTTGACCTGAGATGCGGCCCGGGCCGTCGATAAGCGATGTTTGTCAAATGCGCCCAGGCTGAATAAATGAAACGATTTATGAATTCAATCATCCACGACAAGCAGTACTTCAAGTTGACTTCAAGTTAGAGGCTTTGATTGGTGCACCGGTACCATTTGACGGTCTCAGTAACTGATTTTGGAGAAAGACATGTTAAGCACCGTTATGTAATATGTCTACCTTCACGGTCTTAATGATAATAATATTAACAATATCGACTGTCATATTGTGACTAGTACTACTCCCGGCTGGCATGCTTGACCATCACATTCAGGTATATAATCCCCGCATTTAATTAACCCGGCAACACCGTGCGGCCAATGCATTGTGCAGTCTTGATCCAAGTACAAGGTAAATTGTTTTATCATCCTCCCAGGTATTCAACTGTTCAGGCCTTTGGGGTTGCCATTGGCCAACGCCGTGGTCTTCAAGACTCGATCACTCAGTGTAAATATCCTAACGAAGTTGCTCCCGCAGCTGGTTGTTCTCGTGGACGGAAAGCAATGCCTCAAACACGTTTCAGCATGCAGTCAGCGTGTATCAGCGTGGTTGGGCTTCTGTGGACTCAGATACTCGTTGTCCCTAAACCATGCAAGGCCTCCCAACCTTCGAGTCTGAGCCCCTGCACTCCTCACCGTTGGCAGCACACGCAATCAGTGCCGCGGCGACGGCGTCTGTTTTAATAGCAAGCATATCTATGCCCACGTCTCGTCACCAAACCATTTCGGTGCGCTGCCTTTTGCCCATGTCTTTTCCCTCAGAATCTCATTCTCCCGACCCTAAGCTGATCGAAATGCTCCCTTTCGCCTCCTCCCTTTGCATCCTTGCCGCGCTCGCTACGGGGTCGTTCGCGTTGCAGAGCAGCGCAAAAGTATTCGCTGCCCCAGATGCCAGCCAGTCTAGGATGTACTCAAGCGCTATCTCAAGCATCATCGCTGCGGTCACTCCGATGTTGGCGCTCATATACTTTTGCCCATTATACCTGCTGTATCGGCACTCGAAGCGTCATCCCAGGGCGCTGAACAAGGTGTCTGGGATTCGTGTCCAGCATTATGGACCACGTAAGTCCAAAGGGTGACCACTGCGGATGGTGACCTCGTGGCTGACGCATGCTTGTAGTTATCTACATCTTCCTGCTCTTCAGCAGCCTGGCGTTGGTCAATTACTTTCAGTTCATATCCGTTAATCAGCGCTTGACCAATGTGATCTGTAGGTTGCGGATGCCACCTGGCTTTTATTGCAGTACAAGTACAACAACAACGCTCCAGATCCAACTACCCGCACAGGGGTCCGTTTCCTTTTGTGAGTACATCCTTTCAGTAGAAGTTCGCGAATATGACGTCGTGCAGGTTTGCAGGGTGTTGGACTACCGTCACGTCTGGAACGTACACCTTGTTCTTCCTTGACCCACTCTGGTCACGGCGCCCAATTGCGTCAATTGGTACGCAAGCAGTGTGGGTACTGGTAACCTGGGTGTTCTGGGTAGCTGGCACTGGAGTACTTAACAAGGCACTCCCCCTCTTGTTCACGAGTGACGCATGTAGAGGAATCGTTTATTGTGGGCAATTACAGGCACTCTTTGGTAAGTAGATTGGTACGTGCAATCAATCAAACCACTGACGGTCTCCGCAGTGCTATCAATTATTGAAATGTTGGTGTTTGACAAGAATCGAGTGTTGATAGTTCTGACTGAGCATCCTGCAGCCTTACTCTGACGTTCGGTATGATCGTTATCACTTGGTTGGTCTGGAGGTCTGCCCGACATGTGCGTCAACCTATGGTCATCCGAGTGCCAACTACGCTATGATGAAAGATGGGTATTTTTTTTTTTTTTTTTTTTGGGTGGGGGGGCTAAGACAAGGAGCAGCGGGCCGATTGGAACTGTGGAGAGCCTGGAAGGACTTTTTCACAGTACTGCCGTCGTTCCCTCTGAACTGTCCATCGTATCATAAATCGTGACAGTCCGGTGGCACAGTACTTACGCTATCTCATAATGCATAAGGTGGTAATGCATATTATATCATAATCCATGAGTCGGGGGAGCAAATTTTCGTCCTGGCCCAGCCAAAATGCATGATGATAATGCATAAATCTCACAATACATCAGCTTTGGACTCCCCAACGCTATGCGATATGAGGTAGTGTACTGTACTTACTTAGTTGGAATGCAATCTTGTCACCTCCGGCACGGAGGTGAGAGAATTACGATCGGAGTCCGGAAGGAGAAAACGGGATCGCTCCGATTGGTTGGTTGGTTCGGGATCGAGGCACGGAACAAACCGGCACGGTCGGCTGGAATGATTTTTGAGGCGCGGAAAACTCGACCGCAACTTCATCTTCTTGGACCACCATCCACTCGCAAAGCTAGACGCTCTTTCTCTTCACGACCACTTAGACTTTTGCAATGTCTTTCGCTGCTGGTCAGTTATCGTCGTCGTCCGTACTGGTGAATCAAATGGCTGACATTGACACGTCGACTCATATAGGTGACGCTAGCAAGGGTGCTTCTCTCTTCAAGACGCGTTGCGCACAGTGCCACACTGTTGGTGCTGGCGAGCCCAACAAAGTTGGACCCAACCTTCACGGGTAAGAACAATCCATCATCGTCGTGGCGAAACCAGCGCGCTCATTCGTGCACAGTATCCTTGGACGCAAGACTGGACAGGTCGAAGGCTTCCAGTACACCGCTGCCAACGTCAACAAGGGTATCACATGGAGCGAGCAGACCCTTTTTGAGTACTTGGAGAACCCCAAGAAGGTGTGCCTCGCATTTTTCTGATGACACTCGTCAACGGCTGACATCTTCGTGGCTCAGTACATTCCCGGTACCAAAATGGCCTTTGCCGGTCTTAAGAAGGAGAAAGACCGCAATGACCTCATCACATGGCTCAAGGAAGCGGTAAGCTAAAATTTTCTCGAAACCCACTGATTCGACGGATACTGACGGACCTCGACTCTTAGACTGCCTAATTTTATATCCCCGGACCGCACACATACAGACTACATTATTGCTCCAGTTTGGTTTTATTCTTTAGACGACCACCTTGCATAGCACTGGCATTCTCCCCACTCAAATTGCCATACATACCATCCTCGTGACAATAGCGCTTGGTATTATTGATCCATGTAAACGCTTGTTACTCGACGAAACAGTTGGATGATTCTCACTTGTCAACGCGTAAGCAATTGGTATGCATGAGTACAAGTCTTGGTATAAGCCAAGTCTAGGCTTGGTCTAAGCAATACCGTAGATAAATTAGCCTGTACAAAAGCTTATCGCAGACAGTACAATATAAACTAAGCAATACTACAAGGTCGTCAAGGTCGTATCTCTTTCGTGAAGATCATGCGTCGTATATGAGGAGGTAAGATGGCCTGATTGCGTTCTCTGTGTAGCAGACCAGCTCGTCGTAGTTCAGAGAACCACCAACTGCGACTTCGGCAAGAACCTGAGTCGTTCAGAAGCGGTCAGCGCCGGAGTGTGCTTCGACTGCAATAAAATAAAGACATACTGAGTCGTAGCCTGGCGGGGGCGCAGTCAGCCTGGTGTTGTCCTGCGTTATCTTGTAGCCCTTCCCAACCACAACTTTGTTGAGAAGCATTGCCTTCTGCCTCGAAGGCTTGGCATTGCTCGAGTAGTCATTCGACTTTGACGATGTCGAGGACGTGTAGATACCCGCACCGAATCTAGCATTGTTCGAGGTCATTCCACCGTCACGGTCGATTGCGAGGAACCGGGTACTTGCCTTCCCCAACCCGTCTTCTTGCCAAAGAGGTTCAAGCTGTACGATGTACGGAGAATGTTACAGAGCGAACAAGATGTTGATGAACAGAGCGTCGCGTTCCCGTTGTCTCCTAGCTGGCATTCCCTCGTCGTGCCATGCCACCGACGGTTCTCGTTTCCCGGGGAACGCCCCGAGGCTGCGAATTTCCCCCGAGCCTCGACAGAGTCACTGTATACGTTCTTCTGTGAGAGACATGGTTGAGAGATAGTGAGTTCACTGACCGATAAGACTCGTATTTGGCGATGGAAGAGGGGTGTCCGATGACCTTGTATACTCGGCCCACAGCAGGACAAGGTGTTTGGTGTCGCCAGGAAGCCTTGAACTGGTCGGCGACTACAGGCGATATCAGTTCTGAGACAATCAGGGGCTCAGTGACTAAGACATACCGCTCTTAAACGTATCGTGGCTATTAGGAATTTCAATGAGAGCCGGAGCTTTCTTCTCCACCGCGGAAGCACAGGCCGGGCTGCAGAAATGACCCTTCTTTACGGCATTGCCGCAGAGTAGGCAACCGTTCTTTAATGGTCTGAATCGCAGAGCGGTAAGTATTGCAATGATTGTTTTGAATCGCGAGCCTACGGACTTGGAGGGTGCTGCTTTTGCTCCTCCCGTTGCTCCTGTAGCCTTTGCCTGCTGTGCGCAGGTTTTGCCACAGAAGGGATGGGTGGTCTTCCCATCATTGTGTTTGGGTTGCTTGTGACAATACTGCGAAGGGTCGTATCATTCGACGGTTCGTAAAGAGCAGCACGGCAAGAAGCAACGCACGTCACACATGTTGGATTTGGCACGAGGGGTAGCCTTCGAACTCTTGCCTCGTGCGGGAGGGTTACCGCCGGATGCAGCCTTGTTCTGCATCTTGGCAGCACATGTCTTGCTGCAGTATGAATGGGTCTTCGACCCGTCAAAGTATTTGGGCTTCGCGTGGCAAATCTGCGGAGGGATTTAACGAAAGCGCCTTCATCTATGAGAAGAAAGGCTTACATCACAGAGATTGACTGCGTTCATCGTGTTCTGCCGCGATGGCGCATTAACGGTTGACTGCGCTTGCGGGGGCTGAGGTTGGGTCGCTTGTGGCTGGGCACTTTGCGCAGCTAGGTATTGACCTGCCATCGTACCCAGCACCGAGAGTGCAGCGTGCATTGGGGGAAGTGGAGCGTTCATATTGAATCGGGTGGTGCCAACCTTCTCTGGTGAAATCGTAGTCTATGAACTGGGGTAGGCTGAAGTGAAGTGTAAGCGGTTGCTCTCCAGGAGCTCCTCGAGATTGGGTAGGCGGATAAGACACAAAGGAAGATTGAGATTGTGCACTGAGGAGGAAAAGGTTTTATAGGCACAGGTAGTGCATGTTGTGCTCCGTGGCTGAGAACCCGCCTCGACAGCCCCCTGCGACAATGCGATTGGCGCATGTTCTCCGCGCGGGATAAATCTTCGTGGCTGAGCTCTTTTTCATTTTGTTGCCATCAACTACTGTCAGCGCTAGATTGGGTCAAGGAAATGCATTGTTTCTGCCGAGGTAAGTTCACCTCAGCACCAGGCATCCTCACCTTTCAGTACTGCACAGCAACACGTGCAGGGGCTGTTGGTTTGATCCGGTGTTTCATTAGTTGTAATAGTGACAGTACTTACACGAGGCATTTAGTAACGGAGACGGCTTTATGGGTCACAATGGGTCCGACCCACCAGCCCGAGGCGGCCATAGCATCGTTGTGCGAGCGAGCTTTGAGCAGCGGTAGCGGTTCGAGTTCCAGAGGTGATATGTATTTGGAGCCTAAGGTTGAAACAAGTGATAGTTTTCTCTGATCTAAACACGGTTCTCTATGATCGACGGTGTCATTGCACCATGGAGTGGCTGTGTGTGACTCGATGACTGGTAAGAACATCAATGAACGAGTACAAAAAACACAATGTCAAAACAATATAAAAGTACAAAAAGTATGCGTATCGAGCAGTTATGGGTATGACTATCGTACAAATGTGCGGGTATCAATACAGCGAATAAAAAATCGTATAAATAATTGTGGTGAACGCCGAGGAGAAAGTGCCAGCTATCAGTGTTCTCTGTGCTCACGGTACGATGGGCGTCTTGAACATAGTCTGCACAATCCCCTTCAGATTCCGTGTGCGTCGTGGCTTGTCCCCATATACAACCAGATAAGCAGGACGCACTGTGTCATTGTGATACGTGACCGTTTCTGGCGATAAATTCTTAGTCGAAGGATACTAATAAGAAGCTCAGCTCAACAGACCTTCGTAGTTCAGATCCCAGCCAATTTCTCCCGCAATCTACGAAAACGTCATCGAAAGGATGGTTTCAGAGTGTGTCTACATACCGAGTCGAATCCAGCTGGCGGGCCGGTGAGATCAGGTGCATTTCGATACCTCTTGTAGGGTCTTCCTACCACAACGCGATTGACTATCATCACCCGCAAAGAGGCATTCTCTGAGAGATTTGTGATGTAATCATCTGCCTCTAATCGGTTTGTAAGAAACCACGGGTTTCGCTAACGAGGGTCTCGGAGCACGTACTTGAGGAGCAGGTCGTGGTATAAATACCGTGGCCAAACCTACCACAATCAGGATAGTTGACTATCAGAAGTTGGGAACACATACCGCTTGAATGCGTGCTTTGAACCTGAGAGCGGATGAGAGCACGTCTGAGAGGCGACGGGAAAGACTTACCACATTTACTCACGTCAAACGAGCTGCGTAAAATTGAGCATGCAGAACATTGCTGGAGATCGCAGAGGAGTACACTGTTTGACGATTCTCCTAGGAGACAGGCACGATTGGTCCCATGGAACAGGAGTTTCTCATTCCCTCGCTTGTCATTCGCCTCGATGGAGTTCTGGACTTGGGTTCTTGGATATTGTAAGCGCGAAAGTCTCTCATTGGAACGAGATATGAACGGACCTATAATCGAGATATGGCTCGAGTGCCGGTTCTGGCCAGAGAACCTTGAAGATGTGTTGAATATCGGGTCTAGCCTTCTTAACATGCCGCCACCCTTTGACGAAGAGGCGTTCCACTATATTTAAAGAATACGTCAACTTTGTTGCAGCCCCAGTGATAACCACGCACCCTCAACAAAATGGGGGCTATCCCTATCGAGTCGGACCAGCCGCTTGCGTCGACCAAAGGTAGTATTCACCGGATTATCAAGACAGAACTCGTCAGGAGGTGAAAGTTTCTCCCATTCATCTTTGTAGAGCGACCCCATGATGATCTGATTGACCTGATACTATGACTTGGATGGAAGGGACAAAGATGGTCAGATGCGAGATTATATGTTGTCATTGAAAAGGCAGACCTCACCTTTTACGCGCCCCATTTGCACAGACAGCCGGAGGGCTACCGTAACGAGTGATGGTGTAACATGATATGGACAATTACTCGCTGACCTTTTTGGGCCGCGGTCGTCACGAGAGTCTGACCCGATCCCAAGCTGGCCCAATTGACGCGATAAAGTCCCCCATTTTGCAATTACTACTTACACTCTTCGAACTGGTTCGAACAGCCTATGTTGAGCCCGCATCACGTACACGGAGCAAACCTGTGCATGCGTGCTCACCATGCAGCATCCACATCGTGATCGCACAGAACAAGAGGACTGAGTTAGCCAGAAAAGGCAGGTGAGTATGTACGGTGTCTGTGCTGCACTGGAAAACATGCTGCAGTGGCCTGGTTTCTCAAGCGCTCGTCCAGTCAAATCAGCTGGTTCACTCCCAGGCTTGGACTGCCCAGACCCATCCTCGTGGAGAGCTCTTCATTCCGAGATATTTTGTCGTGAAGACCCCCTTCATCGCATTGGACAGCCGTATATATAAGAGTCCCTCGTGAGTGCTACTACAAAGAAGATTATATCGTTCCGTCACCGACTTATTCTCATCTCGTCTCCTATATCCAAAATTCTCGATCTACTTGCTGCCATCTTCGTCATCGCTCTCGGAATGCTAGAAGCCCGTCGGATCATGCAGCTTCTTGGACTTGGAGGATCCCCCACTACTCCTCAATCTGCATCCTCTGTATCTAGTGGACACAAACAAAGGCCCACTACACAATACTCGAGGTGTGGCGAATTCTTTCTGTGTTTTCAATTTTTTGTATTGAACACCGCCCAGCGTTGCTTATCTGTTTCCCACTGGCAACAATGACTCAGACGCAGATTACCCTCCATTGACGGCTCCGGCTGCTCCAACAGGAGCATCCATCGCCCCGTTCCAAACACCAAAGACGCCTCCCATCCTATTCTACAACAAGAATGACCCATTCTACGAGTTCACCAATTTCTCCCCGCATGATGTCATGTACGAAGGAAAAAAGTATCCTACAAGCGAACATCTATTTCAAGCTTTCAAGGTACGCGATAGCGTCCAGTACCATCCTGCTTGCTGGCGCTGAGGTGTTTGGGTGATTGATCTAGTTCTTGGATGTCCACCCCGAAATTGCGGAGCGTATCCGCAAGTGTGGCGAACGACCTATGTTAGCTTTTGATGAAGCCCACCGGTACCAGAAGTGGGTGCGTCCAGATTGGAGACAAGTCAATATAGAAAAGGTATTTGTCGGCGCTTCCACTTCTACGTAACTGATGTCATCTCACATACAGATGGAGATCGCTCTCCAACTTAAATTCACCCAACATCCCGACCTCAAAGCTCTGCTTCTTGGAACAGGTGACGCTGATCTCGTCGAGGTGGGAACAATCTCGCGCCAATCTTTCTTTCCTCACCTTATGCTCATACTCTGAATTTGCCCAGGACTCCCCGCGTGACTATTTCTGGGGGGTTGGTGCTGACCACACCGGGCGTAACGAACTTGGAAAAGCCTTGGTTAGGCTTCGAGAGGAACTACGCGACCAACGGGGTGGCCCATCCCAAATCCCCAATGTCCGCAGAGACAAAACTCGACTATCGATTCAAGATCTTACGTCTCTCGTTCCCACTCGCGCGACTCCCAACGTGAATATGCATACGCTTCGTCTCAATGCCGAGGTCACCCCGGTATTGAGCAGTGGAGCTGCGAGTCCACAGACGCCCTCGGTCAAGGACAAAGGACTCTGCGAGGTATGTACGAGGGACTCTGTACCAGGCTACGAACTCAGCAATGGGCGCAGTTTTGTCAAATGAAACCTAAATATCAGAACCACCCTTACTGTGGGCGGACATGTGCGTCAGAGGCAACCAGGATGTGCAGCGTACGTCCACCCTCGCCATTCCATCGTAATCATACTAATTATACCACATCTTCGTCAAACAGATCTGTCGTTCAAAGCCCCGTTTTGGGAATCATCCCTACTGCTCAAGAACTTGTGCAGCCAAGGCAAGCGGAGCAGTCTAAGACCCTTCATCCAGCCTTTGTTGCTCCTCCCCATGTTTTCCAGTTACATGTACTTCTATGATTTCGGTTACTTGATTAGTTCATTATGATTCCTATCTTAGTAGTGTCCTACTTTATTAACTGATGGACCGGATGCACCTCCTGTGAGCGGAGCTTAATGAAACATTATGAAAGATAGCTGCGGAATGCAGAGAGTTAATTGTTACTATGCGTAGGGTACATAATTGGAATATGATGGTATAATAAGATAAAGGAGGGAAGTGCAACACATTATGCGACAATAAGAAACATCCGGGGAAATGAGGCGATATTTGTGGACCGGTGCACAGAACCAGCTGTGATGCGGCGATGTGCAAAGCTGTGGGGTTATTCAGTCGTCCGTCGAGCCGAGGGAGCATCCAATGGAGAGTACACGTCTAAGGCCCTCTACAAAAGACCATCATCAGCACACATATTGCAAAAATATGGAGAACTGAAACTTACTTCGAATAGGACTCATCGCCCGGACGGGACTCAACGCTCTCGTAGGACTCCGGGCCCGCTTGAGTTTTTCCGGGATAGAGGAAGCGCTGTCATTTGTGACAACAGTACAATCACTGTCCTCGTCAGCAGCAATGGGCGCTGTAAGGGCAGCCAGAGGGAGATTCGTGTGCGTAGCAAGTATGGCACGACCACCCATAGTTGGCGAGGAAGGAGGCGATAGTACCATAGCGATGCTGGCATTGTATCCAACACCAACCGCTGCAATGATCGTCTCCTTCCGCACGCGACGACCACGAGTCGGCACAGGGGATGGCTCTCTGCTGATAGCCGCAGATAAGGGACCGACCGACGTGCTTGGACTAGCATTCAGGACAAGCGACGTAGCAATGGCCGTAAGGCTCGGAGTGGATTGCTTTTCAAGAGTGTCGCCCGAGGGGAATAAAGAAGGGAAGAGCACGCCCGCAGAAAGCTTTCTAGGGGCGGAGATGGATGTCGCGGAATTTTTACGCTGCGTCACAGCGGAGGACTTGGAGCGACCATGACCACTCTTCGACTTCATTCGGTCGAGAGGAGTTGAGTCCACCAGGGAGGGTTTACGCGAAGCAGCTGGTGACACAAAGGTAAATCCAGGGACGGCTTCTGAGATATTGTGGATATGGAGGTGGTATTTGAGAGCTTCGACATCTCGCAGGATATCGGCACATCCTCGGCGGCGACACTGGATCCTATCTGTGGGCTTCAAACCAGCATCACGCATCATTTCGAGCGCTTGAGCCTGCTGGAGACCCAGGAAAATGATATCAGCGCATCAGCGCATTATTCCAAATAGAAGAGGGAACAAAAATGGACGCACAGCTTCGCTAACGCCTGCTTGGTCAGTACGACGCATGTGGACTTTCGGCTTGGGTCGCCACATCATATCCAGCGAGGACTGTATATCGAGGGTGGTTGCCAGAGTGTACATTGAACGCTGGTCATCAGGGATCTGGGGTAGTTCCTTCTCATTAATATCCGTAATGCCACGTTGGGTCTCGGGGTTGGAAGTGTGGACGGCACGATACCGCTCAATGATCTGCTGTGCCGCGGTGGTGCTTGACCCTTCTTTGATACTTGATACTGATGAGGGCTGAGTGGAGGAAGTGCTGTTATCTGTGGGAAAGAAATCCCAACAAGAGAGGTCATCCGAATTGTCGCCGTAGTCTTCTTCGTCTGTGGCATCTCCGCAATCAACGGAGACGTCTGCAGGAATCTCGAGGGGAAATATGCTGGCGAAGCGGCGAGTATCAAGCTTCTCAAACCAGTCAGTGTGTATGTTGTGGTCCGGGGAAGCAGCAATGCGGGGAGCGCTAGGCACTGTGGTGTGGTGTGCTATCCCAGAGTGCATCATGTGGCCTATGATAAGCAGAGAGAGTATGAGTTGTGAAGACGACAGATCAGAATGCGGACCCACTTTATAGGGGGAATTAACGCATTGGCCCTGTGGAGTGGATCAAAGTCCACAGAGGTTGTGGATGTCCACACTCGTCCTCGTGGCCTTGGTGGCAAAGCAACTCGACAACCGCTTTGGCACCCGTCCATTAACGTGCAGCGCATGGTAACGGTGTGCTTTCAGTTCTTCTTCTGATTGGCATCCGAGCTCGACGGCTAAGACCAGCGTGAATGGGCCTAGGTCAAGGTCAAGTCCGATGTCAAGTTGGGGGGAAAACTCGCTAAGTGCTGGTATCGGATATGCCACACCTTAGTAGGTGACCCACACCCCAATCTAGGGTTAAGGTTATGTAACCATCGCGGGGCAAAGAAAACAACCAACTTCGATACAGCTATGTCCAGCTTCAAGTTTGCCAGGGCTTGTATTCGTCCCACTAGAGATGCCGTTCGCACTCGCGCACCGGAGTTGCGCACATTCCACACTGCAAGCACTCTTCTGAACCGTTCGCCCGCATACCCAGGTCACATTTCACTGAACACTTTTGAGCATGCACTCCTCACCGTAGGTTCCGCCGTTACGGCGTTAGTGGACCCAAGACGCGGTGGTAAGCCCTTTCCGAACGGATACAACTGCGGAGCTGTAAAACAGTGTAGACATGGTCGCCGCCCTTGGTGAGACGACCGCAGGCTCTGTGCTGCCAAGCTTGCGCGACGCAATGCTTGACTCTCCGGAGGGACGCAGAATTCTCAAGGACCGCCCACGCATCAACTCGAAAACCCTCGACCTACAAAGACTGAAAACCCTCCCAGATGGAACATTTGGAAGAGAATACACGAGGTGGCTCGAAGTATGCAAGGTCACCCCCGATTCCCGAGAACCTGTGCGCGTCCCCGCATTGCCTCTGCAACATTCTCATGTTTTGGGCAGGTTCACTATATCGACGACCCAGAACTCGCCTACGTGATGCAGCGCTACCGCGAAACCCACGATTTTTATCATGCACTATTTGCTCTTCGCGTCTCTGCCTTACCAGAGCTCGCTCTCAAAGCATTCGAATTGGCCAATCTACGTTTACCCATGGCAGCATTAGCCCTCGGAGCATCCATCAAGATGAAACCGGCCCAACGTGAGCGATTATGGCGAGAGTTCGTGCCGTGGGGAATCAGATGTGGAGGGGGGGGCAGATGTTTTCTGACCGTCTATTGGGAGGAGAGGTGGGACCAGGACGTCGGGGAGATCAAGAAAGAGCTTGGTGTATGGGATCCACCGGCAGGAGTGAGTATCCATCCTTCTTGAGCGAGCGTGCTGTCGCCCTATCCACCGCCACCACCAATGTAAATTCCATAGAACGAGTCATGTTCAGATAGATTACAGAGAGCGATTATCAACGCAGGGTGCAATGTTTCCGATATCCGCTATACTCGACATGCACTCGTCAAGCAAGCAGGCATGAAGTTACGTTGCGAAACATATTTCACATGGCTGTCTGAGTGAGCCCACTCGATCGCACCACCCGTCCAATGTTGAACTTAGCCTCCATAACATCAGCATGTTTGTGATACTGTAGTAATCTCTAGTCATAACAAAATATTGACAGTTAGTAACAACAAATCACTCCACTTGGAATGGTGATACAAGCTCATGGTTGCTACAGGATACACTTTCTGGCTCCACATCCTAGTGCATCCCTTGTCATGAATATCAAATATGTGAGAACTGGATATACAGGACACACCTTCTCAAGATCCTCAGGGTTAGCAAAAACAATATTCCCTGTTGGTACAATAATGGATTCTTGATCCCCTTGCACAGGCCAGAGATAGGATGATCCTCTGGCAAGAAGACTGTATGGAGTTAGATGCCCTTTCAACTAAATTGACAAGAAATAACCAACTTGGCCATTAGACATGTTGCATAAACTGTCAGGAAAACATTCAATAAAAATATGATATATTCTTTGGCATAAGCTTACCACCACCCATAGGAAAGCTCATCCACAAATGCCCTGGATCCAGATCAGCAGCTGCCCACTTTACTCTGTTAGATACAACTTGAAACAGCTTCAACAACACAGAAAAAACTTACAACTGCCACTGTAGCTCCACCAACAAGACTAGTGCCAGACTTCATCAGTTATACAATCGTTGTGAGGTAAACTCATACCTGGTAATGAGGCCAGTCTGAATGAAAAATCTGGTAAGCCTCTTAACAACCAAGCCAAGCCTTCTCATCTGCAAGTCAATTTGAAGTTCATCATATAGACAACTCAACAAACCTTCCAGTCCCAGCATGACTACTCCTTCTCAGAATATAACAAAATGACCCTGCAATGAATATATCTGCCAATATAGACAGTCCCAGCCAGACAGGAATTACCCACTATTACAAATGAATCAAAGCTGATGCAATATTATTAAAATGAACTCACAAGCCTATCATGCCTAAATACTCCAGATTTAATGTTGGTACTAGTAAATTATCCATGCTATATGTTAGCAACATACCACACACTGCCCCTCACAATCAAAAACTTACAAACAAAGCACAGATAGTAATCCAAAAGCTACTTTGTGTCAGTTTGAGACCATACATATATTAGAAGTGGCACTTACAGCCCTCAAGCAATAACACAAAACCCTTGTATTAAATGTAAATATTATATTCTGAATTATTGATATGATTTATACACACCAGGATGATGGAAATTCTCATGCTAGAGAGAGCCCTTTCAACTACAGGGCTGATAAGAATTCAAGCAGTGAATGAACCTTTCCACTTACAAAGGTAGATGCGATAAAGGAAGAGAGAGTGTACAAGAGATCCTGTCATTGCCTGTATGAAGGAGTTCAGTTGTGGCATTGAAGGTGAAAGGCTGCTTGCATACACATATTGCAACATAGAACCCCCATTCCCTGTTGAATGGTTTCAACAAAGCAGTCAGTTTAGTGATTATTAAGCTCCACACCACAAGGTTTTCTTGACCAGATGTTCTTCCAACATATGGTGAGGTTGACTGTGTGATAAAACAGTCATATGACATGACAGTGCACTGACAGAAAGTTAAAACAACATCACCATTGAAGTGAAACACTCACATCTCCAAGGCTTGCAGGATCCTATCCTTACAGGTCTATCATATCCCAGATAACAGTACCTGAATACTCACCAAACAAATATGATCTATAGACCAGGCAGTTCATCAATGGTGGGCAATATATTCCCTCAGGATACATACAACTCCCTTGATCCACATGGGGTCACAATTATGAACAGGTTTTCTCCAAAAGTACAATGTGACTTGGGCCGTCAAAATCAAGAAGACACTGGTCCAAAAAGTCATGTGCTAGGTAGATATCATAGGGACTCGAAGACTTACACCATTGACAGCACCATAGCTGCGGATAGAGTGCCAAAACGGTTGTCCAAGGACCCGGTGAACTCAAACTCTGAAGTTCGCATGATTGGATTGCTCTTAGGCGAAGGAAGGGGGTTGGCACTCTAGGCCGCTGCCTCACCTATTTATCTGTCGACGGGTGTCAGTGTTGGCGCTGCGCCCATGGCAGTGCGCTCGGCGGTCATGATGATATCTGATTCAGCGTGCACAGGTCACAATTTGGGTGCATTGCAACTCGCACAGTGACCTGATTTGTCAGCAGAGTCATCGCGGTCCGAGAACGCAGAACTCAAGCTCGACTTGCCTTTCTCTTTACCATATCCCACTGATTCCAAGTCCCTTGAATTCCACCATCATGGCCCCGAAGCAACAAAATGCATCCTCATCTTCCAAGGTGAAGGAAGACAAGGTGATCGCATCATTGATTCTTCGTCTCTCTGGACTGACTGATCAAGGTTCTTTGCGAAGACCTTCGGCTTGAAGAATGTGCGTACACCTGTCTTCTTGTACGAAGCTACTGACGTTAACGCCGATAGCATTCGTAGAAAAACAAATCATCCAAGGTCCAGAAGCAAGTGCAGCTGATCCAGGCTCAGGCCGCCGTGTCGGGAAAGTCTAGGGAGGCGCTTGCAAAAGAGAAGGAAAAAGATATCAGAGCCAAGGCGAAACTAGAAGAGGAAAAGCGGAAGAAAGAGGAAGCAGCTCTACTCAAGCCTGTCCAGACGCAGAAAATACCCTTCGGTGTCGATCCAAAGACCATTCTCTGTGCATTCTACAAGGCCGGAACATGTGAGAAGGGTACCAAATGCAAGTTCAGCCACGATCTTAACGTTGGCCGGAAGGTGGACAAGAAGAATCTATACGAAGACAATCGGGAGGAGAAGATGAAAGGTTTGTAGAATACCCTCTGCTCTGCTCCAAGGTTACTTATACGCTGTGGAACTATAGACACCATGGATAATTGGGACGAAGAGAAACTGCGAAGCGTGGTGTTATCGAAGCATGGTAATCCGCGGACCACAACGGACGTAGGTGATTTCATCCCATCTGGTTGGTCATCCTCATGCTTGCATGCAGATTGTATGCAAATACTTTATTGAAGCCATTGAAACGAATAAGTATGTGATCTCGATAATGCTTTTAAGTTCGTATCCAACCTGTGCCGCAGGTTCGGGTGGTTCTGGGAGTGTCCGAACGGTAGTGAGAAGTGTCAGTATCGGCACGCTCTACCTCCAGGCTTCGTCCTGAAGTCTGAGAGGAAGGCTGCCGAGGAAGCTGCGAAAGCCAACACGATATCACTCGAAGAGTTCCTAGAAACAGAGGTAGATCCCTTCATCCGAGAAATATACATATCTCATTTTGTTCTAGCGGCACAAACTGGGTCCCAACCTTACACCAGTTACTCCCGAGACTTTCGCTCTCTGGAAGAAGACGAGGTTGGACAAGAAGGATGCAGAAGCTGAAGCATTACGCAAAGCGAAGGAAACACAGCATGTAGCCGGCAAACACACAGGCATGAGTGGTAGAGACCTGGTGAGTTGGCTTGTTTTGCGTCTGGTTCGACTGATTGATTAACTTGGATCAGTTCCAATACAATCCAGAATGGTTCGAAGACCAAGGCGAGGGAGACGAGTCTGATGACTTTGATTTCAGCAAGTACAGACGTGATGACGAGGAAAGATATGCAGAGCTGAGGGAGATGGAACAAGAGGTCGAAGATCTACATTTATACGAGGATGGCGATGGAAATGGTGAGGGTGAGGGTGGGACTGGAGGGGATGAGTAATTTGCTATGTGCTTTTCTTCATCGCGAATACACCTACGAGCCCTCGAGTCATTCAATTCGAGAATGCATGGCATGGCATGGCATTGTATGCCGTCGGATTGTTGCGTAAATGATCCTCAAGGTTTGTTTTGTAATGAATTCCATGAGGCCAATTCCGTTCGTTCAAGTTCTTCCGGCTTGTTCATGTTCAACGAAGTTGGTTACACAAATTCAGTGTCCACTCGGTGTCCGCTGTTTGCCTGATACCTTTGACTCTTTCGTTTACTTCTCGTCCGAATACACCGACCTCTCCTCATCGCGCACACTTCGAAATGTCTCGTGTGCCCCATGCCCCATCATCCCGACCGGCGGTCAAAACCGCTTTGTTTCCGCCCACCACTCGCTCTCGAGCACCATCTCCATCCAAGCCCTCTACTAGCGTGGTATTGTCTCCCTCGACCCCTCGCTTGCGCACAAAGTCGATTCCCAAGTCACCCTCCAAGTCCGTTCGCCGTCCTCCACCAGATGAAGAGATTCCAGCTTCCAAGGCCGCTCTGAGCATCAAAGATGCCATCGCTCTGAAGCGCGCAGAGGCCAAAAAAGCATCTGTAACATCCATTGTCAGTGGAGCAGGCTCTAGCTTCGATGGCTTCGACAACTTGGAGGATGCTGTCCCAGGTGGTAGTCCTACCAAGAAGGAAGTAGACGAGAACATTGACCTCGGTCGGTGGTCCGTCCAAGAGACGATCGAGCGTGCACGGAGCACAGGTATGGGCTGTAATCCGGCACTGCACTCGGAAAGCTAATCAAACAATATCCTGTCTTCAGGCTCCATCAATCTTGTTTCGCGTTCCTTGCCGTGTCTTCCATCTGCTTTGTTTGAGATCCACTTGGGAGTAAAACCCGATGCGCTGAAGTCACTGCCTCAGGAACCCCCGCTAGCTTCTTCGGAGGCTCCAGGTCGACAACCTGGACAACGCGAAGGTCCCGCGTGGTTCGAAGCACAAGACTTGCAAATACTGAAAGCATGGAACAATGAGATCGTCGAGATCCAACACGAGATATCACTCTTCGGGTCACTCAAGACTGTGGATGTACGTATACTATGCATCCCTAAGATCTTCGCTAACTCGCGCAAAAGCTACACCAAAATAGGATCTGCGCTCTTCCACACACTTTCGCCGACTTGACCGCCCTCACTACTTTAGATCTTTCGCTTAACTCATTAACATCACTACCTGTTAATATCTTCGCACTCCCCACACTCTCCAACTTAAATCTCTCGCATAATGCTCTTGTCGCTCTGCCGTTCGGTGAACCATTCTCCAGTCAATCTCGTCGATCGCACCAGGGCACATACAGCTCTGGAGGGTTCTTCGGGCCCGTCATCACCCGTGCCACAGCTCCTTTACCCCGTCTTCTGTTGTTGGATGTCTCATTCAACAAACTTATTGCTTCCGCAATTGACCACAAGAATCTACCCTCTAGTTTGTCCAAAGTAGACCTGTCTTCGAACCCCATCGCCTCAGGAAATTCCGACTCTGCGGCTCTCGTACGCGCATTTGGGGGCCTTACTCAGCTTAAAGAACTTCGATTAGCAAACGCGGACATTGGGGACGATGCGTTTCCCCCTACCCTTCTTGGCGAAAAAATCACTCGGGGGTTCGCTTCACTACGCATTCTTGATCTTGAAGAGACTCGTGTTAACGCTGGGGCCGTCACAGCAGCTCTCACTGGCTTGAAGCAGTCCCTCGTGTTTGACATCACTACGGATGAGCCACCGGCGGGGGCTCTGAGGATCACGGTTGGGAAGAAGGTTCTCAAAGAAGCTTGGGAGATCGAAACTGAGCACAGGACGAGAAGCAGGGGAAGGTCAACGGTCAACGGAGGATCGACAAAAGCTTCCGTGGACATGTCTGCACGGGAAGAACGAACAAAGGAAGTTTGGGAGATCGAGGCAGAACAGGGATTGCTAACTGAAGCTGGTCGAAGACGTGCAAGAGCTGCTGCTGCCGCAGCAGCAGCAGAATCCTCTGCAACTGCGAGCACACCATCGTCAGAGCCCAAACGAAACTCCTTCACTGGTATGGGACACCCAAGCTCAGCGTCGAGTTCCTCGTCATCACATTTCAACTTGAGCAATTCTCAATACTACCACGCGGCTACCCAGACGCTCACGCTCCCACCTTCGGCGCCAACTACGAGGTCCCATGTGCGCTCGTTCTCTCTCGCCACGCCCGCTTTCAACAACCCAGCCAGTTCAGGCAAGTCAGATATTGCCCTCCCAACGCCAAGCCTTCCCATTGGGGCGATATCTGCACAATCGTTTGCACAGACGCTCAAGATCCTAATACTCAGCAATAGGAAACTGGACATATCTGTCTCGTTACCAACTTTCCGGAACGAAGTGGATGCAGGACTCATACCGACCCTCGAAGAACTCATCTTGGACGGTTGTAGTTTTGGTGACAGCGTCTTAGTGACACGTCCAGTCGAAGGCAGTTCTACGACCCCGACGAAAACGAACGAACCACTGCTACCATTGCTTACGCAACTATTCCCAAGCTTGAGGACGTTGGACCTGTCATATAATTCCCTGACTTCCGCAGCTCTGCAGAAAGATATCCTCCTTGCACTCATCATGGCGTCGCCACAGGATACCGCCCGCCGGCCGGGGCTCAGACATCTTCGCCTGCGAGGGAACCACATCACAACGCTCGACGGTTTTCAGGAACTCGCCGAAATATTCAAGGGCAACCGTACCGTCCCCAACTGGAAACTTGAAGAATTGGACTTGAGGGACAATGAGATTCCTAAGCTGCCAGCAGAACTTGGCTTGTTGCCGTTAGATGTCTTCCTTGTCGATGGCAATCTGTAAGTTGCTCGGTTGTCTGCGGCATGTAGTAGGGCTCATTGTTTTTCTCTCAAGCTTCCGAATCCCTCAAAGGAAAGTATGGGAGCGCGAAGGAACAAAGGGCCTGTTGAACTGGTTGCGTGGTCGCATAGAATAAGGATCGCGGCAGTCTGGCGATGTATGTAGTAGCCCGAATGCACGCATCCGGTTTCAGCATGGCCCAAAAGGTTGCAATAATTATATTATCTGATCAGCAGGTGTACTTGAATAGCTGCGCGGGTCGGAGAGGTGCCAAACGAAGGTGTGTACTTGACAAGGAGCGAAACTGGCAGGAGAGTGTCAGGGCTCAACAGGCTCGCGTTCAAGCGCAGACAACTGATTCTTGACTTCCCTACCGACGATCGATGGAGGGATACATTTCTGGTGAACCTGAATACCCCGCATGTGGATGGCAAGCCGCTGGCCAGTAATGTTAACGAGCGCGACGCAGAATCTGCGAAAGAATCGAAAAACTCCGTGACCCCTCACCCCGTAATGAAACTCACGCATTTGCGATGTAATTCAGCGGAGACTGTAAGACTATGAGGTCACGATATTTCTCGATCGCTTCCCCGCTTACCCTAACAAAGGTAGTAGGGTGATTGAGGACGCCGTGTGAAGCCCATGAAGAGAAGACGGGTTCCTCACCACACTATCGAATCCAACATAACACGTCGCTCAGTATGTTCGCCTGAAAGTGCTTTGTTGTGAAGATGTGGGATCACCTGGATGTCTCACTCACCAACAGGAATATAACGGCATTTTGGTAAAGTTCGACGAGATACGCAACTGGAGAAAGTTCTGAATCGAATTATGGCGTTTGAGAGTGAAGCCGAACAGACGCTTCCAGGAGGACGCTGCGGGATGAATATTTGAATGGTCATGTAATATCATCAGCCGACCGCAAAAAAACATACCTGACGACCCAAAGTAACCACTGGAACGGTTGGGTTAGCGACCTCATCCAGCGGTGTCAAGGAGTTATGGTGAAAGCTAAATGGGAAGGAAAATCAGCAAAGATCCAAAAGCTAGTCAAAATACTGACGAGCTATTAGTTCTCCTCGGAAAGTCCCACTCGAAGATCCATACATGCGGACTGAAAGTCGCTGCTCAGTGATTTTATAGGCTCCCTATCACGACTCCGAACTCACAGCCATTTAAACCAAAAGCGTATGCAAGCGATGCAATGCAGGAGCTGAAATAGACTATAAACGCCACGAGGAGTGTGATTGTGATTTTCTGCGTTCGACCATACAATACTAGGTTTTCACCCGTTGTGCCGTTGGCACAGGCAGCAGTTCATGAGCTTCAAAAACTCAAAAATTCTTTTACATTAGCATACAATATTTACAGATCATGATTAGAGAGAACAAAGGCAACAATTTAGTTATTCAGTACATTCCTGAGTACCTCTGAATACACTGTATTTACTGTGTTGTTTGTATTTTGGTCAGGAGGAAATGCAACCTTTAGATTTCGAGTATTTGTGCAGCGGGAAAGGGCCACATATAATTGTCCATGTGAGAAGACAGGTGTGCGTAGATCCAAACCAACATGTTTGACACTTTGTCCCTGAGCTTTATTGATTGTCATGGCATAGGCAAGGCGAACTGGGAATTGTAAGCGACGAAGTGGAACAGGGAATTCATCTTTGTTGACATCCAAGGCAACTTGAGGAATAAAGACAACATTGTTGTCACCACCTTGTACTCCTTGGTTCTCCTGCCTAAGTACAGGTGGCGGAAATAACGGCCTATTGTTATGGTGATCATTATCTGAGTCATCTGAGTCATCAGAATTACCGCGGTCTGGGTCTGGAGCTTCAGGATTAGGCTGTCCTTGGTTTCGAGCTCTATCTTCTTGATAATGATCCTGAGAGAGCTGATCATTCTCTCTATAAAGCCCACCCCATAATTCCTGTTCGTTCTGTTCTCTATTACGTTGCAAAACAATTGCCTCATCCATTTCTATTTGCTGACGAACTCTTTCATGCTCTACCATTGCAATCACCTCCTGTTCCTCTATTTGCTGGTGAACTCTCTGAACCCCATGCTCTTGTTCTCCTATCTGCTGGCGAACTCTCTGAACTCTCTCTTGCTCCACTACTGCATCTTCTTCTTGTTCTTCTATCTGCCGACGAACTCTGTGAGCTCCATCTTGCTCTGCCACTATATGGCCAAGCACCTGTTGCTGAATGTTTGCCTGAGAAACCACTCGCTGTTGCAAACGCTGCTGTTGATGAATACACTCTAGTTCAACATGGTACTGCTCCTGTTCAACATGCTGTGGTGGTGGTGGGAATGGTGGGAATGGTGGTGATAGAACAAAATTGGGTTGATTTAGAGGCTGTTGCCTATGCCTAGCATTACGGTTTCGAACACGTTCCTCGTGTGTATGCTGAAAATTGTTCATCAGATTTTGATGATAGTTTACACAGTTTTCACCATATGCTGGTTGCATAGGTGGCAGTGGGAAATCTGGGTTATGAGGCTGATGATGATGAACACGCCATGCACGTTGAATCTCATGATGTTGCATTGCGGGGTAATCCAGGATACTGATGTACTGGGACAGGAGGATAGTTCTATGCAAGCATAATTAAAATATGTACAAAATAGCGGAGAATATAATACTTACCAGCAATGCAGGGGGTGCATTATGTGGAGGTGAAGGAAGTTGTGGATATGGCTGTCGACGGAATGGTGGAGAACCCAAAACACGTTGATCTCACTCAGCTTGGCGAGCAGTATTTTGAGCCCGTTGTGGTGAGGTTGGAGGAGTTGACATAATTCTATCTATTGTTGAGTATACGTAAAAAAGTGGCCGTGGTAAAACCAGGGGTCCAGGTCTCTCAGCGACCCTTCAATCACGTCCTGGCGGATATCCAGTCAATCACCAATCTGGACTATCCTAATCGCAACTGAAGAAAACTAACTATTTCAAAACTATTCAACTTTATTTGATGTTACATAGACTCAGCCTGGGACTGCGCAACCACAGTGGCTCCCAGTCGTCCCTCACAAACCAGGCACGACCCCAGTGTGGACTAATCACTCTCAAATGAGAGGACTGCAAAAATCACTATGTATCAAGACACAATTCTGCCCTTCCTAGGGGCTCCTCTAAAGGCAGCGAGGGAAACGAAAAAGAAGTCTTAGGTAATGACCCGAGGCACCACTTAACGCTGTGGATCGCGTATACAATGGAATAAATGAGCAAGAGGAGTGGGGAAGTTGAGTGAGGGAGGGAGGGAGGGAGGGAGAAGAGAGATTGGGCAGAGGGCTTGTGCTACAGTGTGCTGCAGTGCCCGAGCCAGCCCAGAAAGGATCGTGCTGTGCAGCTACAGTAAGCGAGAACGACGGAAAAGGAAAAACCACATGGTTTTGGCCTCTGCCGACGCAAGCGGCATAAGCGCCGTAAGCGGAGCAAGCGCGAGAGGCGTCGGGTAGGTCACGTGCTTTTTTCGTCGTGCGTTAGTTATTTGATCCAGGCGCGCAGAACGACCAAAATCGACACTCCCATTTGCATCGGCCGTCAATGAATAGTAACAGGACGGTCTGTAAACACGGAGGGACATGACCAGAACTGAGGCAAGGCCATGACCCAGGTGTAGGTGAGACATGCCTGTCGGTGTTGGGATTGACTCGTACACCGACACCGACTCAAAATCAGTCGAAGAGCTCGAGTTACTCACTGCATTCGAACGCAAAGCAAGGGCCCCGGCTACTTGCACGCTGACCGGCCGGACGAGGAGGTTCACGTAGCGGTTCCCGAGAAAGTGGTATTTAACCACCGAACGTGGACTCTTCCGAGTATACGTGACTTCACGCGTCGTCATACGCCTCATGGACATTGAACAGCCGAGAGAGCCAACAACGCACCGACTTCGCATGATGCTCCCAGTGATTCCATGGCAGGAGAGAAAATGGTTGTAGATTCCAGATCGACTGTAAAATCACGTGGAGGCTTTTCGCCCAGGGGGTGGTGCTCCTCGAGTTATGACTGAGCACCACCCTCCGACAAGTTCTCCACTGCTGCTTGTTGGACCCACATATCGTGGTACAAGCCGCCTAGGCGTAATAGCTCCTCGTGTGTCCCCTGCTCTATGACCTGTCCTTCCTTGAGAACGATGATCAAGTCTAGATTTATGATGTCGTTAGCACCCATTCGTGATGAACCCTAACGGATGCACATACCCGCTTCGACTACAGTACGCAGTCTATGTGCAATGAATATACTCGTCCTTTCGTTGTTCAGTAGAGTACTGTTGATACTCTTCATTATCTCCGATTCTGTGCGCGCGTCCAGCGCCGATGTCTAGGGAATGAGATGGGTCAACAACAAGATCAAATGGCGTGAAACGATCCGATCCTCACAGCTTCATCGAAGAACAATATTGGAGGGTCCTTCAGCAATACACGAGCGATTGCCAGCCTTTGTTTTTCGCCTCCCGAGATCATGAGTCCACGTTCCCCGACAGTTGTTTCGTATCCGTCGGGTAGACTCATTATGGTATCGTGCATGGATGCCTTGATTGCAGCCGCTTTCACCTCTTCGTCCGTCGCATCGAGGCGTCCATACCGCACATTGTGCATGATGTTGGAGTGGAAAAGCGGGGTGTCTTGCGGAACGACACCGACTGCCTTACGCAAGCTCTTTATCTGGATGTCTTGGATATCTTGGTCATCAATGAAAATCCGACCAGATGAAGGGTCATAGAATCGGAACAGAAGCCGGAAGACGGTGGATTTACCGCAGCCGGAAGGGCCAACAATAGCCACCTTCTTTCCAGCTGGAACAGTGAACGAGAGATCACGGAATATGGGACGGTCGGGATGATATCCAAAATTGACGTTTTCGAAGCGGATTGAACCGCCTTTGAGCGCCAAGGATTTCGCGTCAGGTTTGTCCTGGAAGCGCGTGAGATTGGAGCCTCAAATTCGTGAATGTTATTTTCTACCTTTGCTGGTTGATTCTCGGTCTGGAGAGTGAATAGCACTTCCATATCCAGCAAGTTTTGTCGGAGCTCACGATATATGGACCCCAAGAAGTTGAGGGGAAGTGATAACTGGAATATTAGTTGGTTGACCATAACAAGATCGCCAACAGTCATAGTTCCTGGTTATCGGTTCATTTAGTGAGCAGATCACACACAGCGAACAGCTTTCTTACCATTCATGACCCCTTGAGCAGCCAAGAACATCGTGGCTGTCAACGCCGACGAGAATATAACGTTTTGGACCGAATTCAAGTACGCCAAAGAAGTGGTGATTTTTACGGACGATTTCTCGTAATCCTTGAGATGGGCGTCATACTGCGCAACCTCAAACTTTTCGTTGTTGAAATGCTGTTCGAATGCTTCGTGTCAGAGCCACGTTCACGACAAGGGAGAAAGAAATGGGGGACCTTGACCGCCTCATAGTTTATCAGAGAGTCGACTGCCGACGAGGCAGCTTTATTGTCTGCCTTGTTCGCATCCCGCCGAAACTGCGTTCTGCAGCGGACGTGATAAATTTCGAAAGATGCTTCGAGAGTTCACTCACCTCCAAGAAGTGGTTCGGACAGTAAACCAAGTGTATGCTGCTAGGGTGGTTGCCGTTATGGCAGCAAAGTCCCACCCAAATTTGTATGTCTTAGAAACAATCAGTGAAAATTCAACAAACAAGGGAGAGTACTCTCACCAGGATACCGCACACCATAGTTATCTCGAGAGCCGTAGGCGCTATGCGGAACAGGATGGCCTGTAACATAAATGTTATGCCCCTGTAAAGCTGTAAGACAAAAGACAAGGGGTGAGAGAGGTAAACCACACTTTGTTCCCCGATCAATAGCTCGGGTGAGTCCACCCGTTTGCCTCGAGAGATGGAACTTGAGGTTCAAGTTGAGCAAATGCTCGAAGGTTTCTCGAGCAACTTTGCGTATCGCACGTTGCCCGATGTTGGCAAATACAGCATTGAGGAGTTCTCCGAATACAGTTGCTCCGATGCGCGCGGCGCCATCTGAGAGGGCTGTGAGTGGGTGTCACCAAGTCATTGTCCCTACATACACCCAAGTATGAGTGAGCCAGCAACGACCCACACTGTGGAGCTAGCCGCAATATCAAGGTTCAGAGCATCGATGACGTTCTTGAATATTTGAGGAACTTGAACGTTCAAGACCTTTCGTAAGACGGTGAAGATAGTTCGCGTGTAAGGTGGCCTAGCAAAGGTACCTTTCCACCGATCAAGAGGGCAAAGCCGAGAACGACGCGAATGCGAGTGTTCCAATCGTCTTTTGGCCATACATTGCCAATGAGCTTGCGCACAACCATCCAGTCCTTCCGACGTTGTTCTTTGGCAGTGACGTGGCGATCATCCGGCTTTTGAGCGGGTTTTGTGGTGGGTGTGGTCTGGTTTCGGAGACGACAGGACGTGGAGAACTGTGCGGTCAGTCCTCCTGAAGGGCGTGGGTGGAAGTGGTGTGGGTGCGAGCACAGCTGGGTCTGCCTTACGCAAAGTTTAGGATGCAGTGGACGGGGTGTGGCGAGCGTTGTGCACGCCCTCGAAATGGCTGAGCGACATTGAGCGCGCGAAACGAGCAATACGCCCGCCAACATGGAAAGACTAGGAGAACACCCTCACTCGGTCCTAATCTTGGCATTTAGAATTGACTACGAAATTACTTTATTGGGATGATATTCCTACAAAAATGAATCACTTGGACTGACATCATGATCATGGTAGGTGATCCAGCCCTTTCCATGACGAGACCACGGCCAGTCCGCTACCGTGGTTCTGATCCTCGAGGCCACAATTCAAAGGTAGGGCATGCCAAAATCCTTTCCTCTGAACAGCAATTTCCATTCAATAGGCGCCGGTGCCAACATTCGAAACGCCTCCTGTGGACGTTCTGACCCTGCCCACTCCATTCCGCGTCTTGGCTTTCCTAGGAATGCATACCGTGGCCGCCGAAGTGCTGGCACCCGTCCACAATTGTCAACCGCGATCGCGGCGATTTCTAGACCAGATGCGCATCCATCTCCGATTTAGATGCTTCCGTCTATCCACACATGTTCAGCCCCAGGGGGGGTTCGTTGATTTCAAACGTTTATCCAGGGACTTCCATGCCTCGGGGTATCATTCAGGAGAGCGGTGCCATTACCCAGCCATACAAGTGCCAAAGCTTAAAATGCATATGAACACAGAGGAAGCGATGAAAACGCTACAGACGAAATGGATGCAAAGTGAGAATGAGTCAGCTACAAGCAAAGGTACATGTAGTAGTACATGAATGGGATGGTGCCCGAGGTGCCAGCATGAAAAAAAAATGGAGTGAAACAGAGATAAGACAGGAGACTCCTTGTGTGTTGCGTGTTAGCAGTTAGGTTGTGTCGAGTCGTGACAGTGATAGCCTGAGGCAATTTCATGCCCATGCGTGCGTTCCCCACCACCGTTTTTCTGCACCCCTTACACCCCATTCCGAGACGCTATTGGTCGTGGCAACATATATCATTCCGCCGTCGGGATCGAAACACGTTCCGGCGATGTCCAGATCGTAGTCTTGGTTCTGTTCGACAGCAGACCTGGCTTGCGTTGTTGCCCGACGGCTTGGGTGGGATGCATGACGTGTATTGGAATATCGTGTGAGGGCTATATTTCGACCCAGCGAGGGCGAAGGCTGTGGTGGAAGATGGATGGAAGGTGGCGGAGAAGATGAGCGGGAAGGAGCATGCGAAATACAATCAGCTTCGGGCTCATCCACATCCATACTATCTGCATCTTCCGTTCCGTCACCTTCTGCGTCATTGTGGTTAGAAACGTGTGGGCTGCGTGGTGGAAACTGTGGATGGAGCTCCCCTCTGTGAGCGAGATATGCTCGCGTTGCGCGGCGAGAAAAGGCTTCTCGAATGTTTTCCTGGACCACGCTATCCCCAAGGGGAGGTATGACGAGAACATCGCTATAACTGTATTCCTCGTTCTCGGATCCTTCTCGACGTCTGAGGATGCGGTGCGCTGGTCTCCATGTGGAGGTACCGCCACTATTGGGGAAAGAGCTGACGCGAAAACCTTCTTCCATTGTGCGAATCGCACGCGGTGGCGGCGCAAACTGTCCGAGAGGTGGTGAGGCAGACATGCGCGTCGCCATGTCTGAAGGGGTGGGTGATATTGAATGGGGACGAGAAGGTGTCCTGCGTGAAACTTCTCGCCCTTGGACCGGTGGGACGCGGATAACTTCCTCGGTTTCGAATGTACGAGCATCAATCACATGAAGAAGATTCGTATGCTAGTAGATACGTTAGCAGACTGGAATATGGCACGATCATCAAGACGATTCTGACCTCTGTGAATGTCATGATCTCATGCCCAGGACGACCATATGTACCACCGGCCCCAAACTTGACACTTCTGGTTCCCCAACCGGGTGCCTTTGAGTTTCCCCTTGTCCAATCCCACGGGTCATCACTGAACATGCTGCCCTCATCTCCATTCCCAAGGTGGCCCACCGGTAACCTGGTTTTGTCGGTTTGAATGACTTTCATCGGTTTCGTACTTCGCACGTCCCAGACAGCGACGACACCGTCTTGAGAAGCCACAGCGAATTTCATTCCGTCGTGTGAGAACGCGGAGGAGAACGATGCGGAAAGCGACGATGAGTAGAGTCTTGCATCGGGAGGTGGAACGTTGAGAGTGGCGATAGGGGCGCAGCTAGTGCGAGCACCACCAGTGAGGTGGTGAAGGTAAATTCGCGGAGCGTCTCCAACAGAGAGGAGAGTTCTCCCGTCAGGAGATATCGAGGCTTCGCGTAATGGTCAGATTGGGCTGAAAGGCAGTTTGCGTAGAAACGCACAATGGTTAATGGGCTCCTCGAGCTTCAGGTGACCGGATTGGCGAATATCCTTTGGAGAAGACTCGCCACGCACAGCGACGTCATAGAAACGCACCGTGCAATCGTTATTGCTGACAACCAGCCGTGGTTCGACACTACTCTCGGCAGACCTCGTCAAGCTCAGTGAACTGAGCAATACGGAGTTGTTAATTGAGCCCTGTAGCTTCCTATAGAACTGCCAGATTGCACTATTGCGAAGGAGCCGAGGCGAAGGGTCTTCCCTCCTTTGTGATCGAGAGGAGGGTTGGTGAAGGGAAAGGTGAATTTCCGCTTCCTGGCCGCCAGCAGCGAGGAGAACCATGTCAGAGCCGGGGAGTTTTATTGACGCGAGTGTATTCGGATTGAAGGAGAGGTCCGCGATGCTCCGAGCTGCCTGTGTGAGCGCGAGAAGAACGTGAGGGTCTGGGCAGGGGGAATGGGGGCGAAGACATACGATGTCAGGAGCGTAGAGATCATGCTCTACGATTGAGTAACCGCGTACGTAGTTGACTACGCCAGCCTCCCGAGGACAGATTATGAGATCGCGCAACTGGCTGGGGGAGGAGGAGAGTATGCATATGAGTCCCTAAGGGGTGATAGCAAGTACGTACACGTGGCCAATTGTAACTTCTGCAGGCACGATGTTGCTCGGTGCTGCCGAAGCGAGCAGCGACGACTGGCGGGCCATAACAATGGAATTCGTCGATCTTCTGTTCGGTACAGTCGGTCGACCAACTCAGTGACGTTGAGTTCCATCGGCAGAACGTGTGATTCTCGGCCCGCGCTTAGCCACGTGGCTGTCACGTGACACCCACCTTTCAGCCACTCCACTTTGTCAACTGTCCCGACGTCGACCACAACGATGAGCACAGAGGAAGCGACAACAGCCATAGTACAGGCGAAGCCCAAGCCTGCAAAGAAACTCAAACCAGCAAGAAAACAGGTCAAATTTGGCGAAGTCGAAAAGGGAGAGACAGTCCAGACCGGCAAGGAGTATAGTTCGTCTTAGATTCGCATTCCCGTCTATTTCGTCCATAACCTTTTACAACAGATATCTGGTACAACAAGTGGGCCGGTGGTGACCGCGAGGACAACTATTCCAAGTGAGTCTCATTCATCCTCCACGTCATTTCCTGCTAACACCACCTCAGCAAAGTAAAGTCCCAAACGCGATGTAACATCAAGAAAGACAGCGGCCTTACCCGTGCCAATCAAACTGGCATCAACTACTGTTGCCTCTTTTACGCCCGCGGTTGCTGTCCCTATGGTTGGGAATGCAACTACCTACATACCCTTCCGGACCCCGACGACGTTCTACCTGACAGCTCAAAGGACTGCTTCGCCAGAGACAAGTTCGCAGATTACCGAGACGACATGGGTGGTGTTGGCAGCTTTAACAGGCAAAATCGAACTCTCTATGTTGGTCGGATCAAGGAGACTGGTCCTGGTCCCGAAACGGAAGAGATCGTCACTCGGCATTTCAAGGAATGGGGTGAGATCGAGCGCAGTACGTTCTCACTCAGATTTCCCGCAGCTATGGGTTACTGACATCCATCAGTCCGTGTCTTACAATACCGCAGCGTTGCCTTCGTTACTTATGCATCGGAATTCGGCGCCCAATTTGCCAAAGAAGCCATGGCGTGCCAGTCACTTGATAATGATGAAATTCTCAATGTCCGGTGGGCCACCGAAGACCCTAACCCAGTTCAAAAGGTTGCCGAGAAGCGTCGCTTGGAAGAACTTGGTCAAGAAGCCATCAAGGCTCGGATGGATCCTCGTATCGTCGACGCCATGCGGGCAGTCCGAGCTTTAGAGGATGGTGATCTGTTAGATGACGAGGGGCAAGTGATGGAGGCAGAGGACCACACTTCGGACGATATTGATTCCCATGATCCCAAAAGAAGGAGGATAGAACCTTCGTCACAAACATCCATAAACGATGAACCATCAAAGCCCCTTGGACTCCTCACCCCCGATACGCTAGAAGGATTAAAGTATTTTGCCGAGATAAGGAATCGGAACGGAGCTAATGCGTGTTCTGCGCATCCACAAAAGACGTCGATGGCCCGGCCGGTCACCGCGGGATTAGGCCTGGATTATGGGAGCGACGACGAATGATTGTGTATGTTTTTTGATAATGATGTTACATAGTTCATTGATCGAGACATTTGTTTTGGCTGTATATTAGCGTCGCAGCCTTTTGTTTTCAAGTTGGACTCGAGCATGAATGTATCACCCCGAGGAAGCACCCCGTCTCCAACCACGAGGTGGCGCGTGCCTTGGCATTGTTTGGCAAGTTGGCAAGCCTGCCAACTGCGCCTCGTGCAACTTCATAGGGTTACAGCCACTTCCAATTACCCTTTCCAATTCCCCGCCGCATCCTCATGGGACTTCATAGGGTGACAGCCACTTTCCCGCATCCGCAAGTCACCTGTCGGGCCGTAGGGGAAAGTAGCGCCTTACCAATTGGAAGTACGTGATTGAATGAAACCATCAACAGTTGGCTGGCTCTGGCATGCACGTTGCAAACTCGTGGCCTTGGAAAAAAACTAAAAGGGTTGTTTACCGCCGATGTTCAAGAAGATTATTGTTGAGATTAAATGGTGATTGGTTGCTTTTCCCGAGCTCAAGACTAAAGAGGCAGGACGTGCACAAGGATCCGGGACGCCCGCCCACAGTCCTTGCTCATCGGAGGAAGAGCTGTACTTGGACCCACAATTGAACTGTTGCTTTGTGAACATTGAACCCTATGAAAGCATGTAGGACATTCGCAAGCACGATGGATTGTTTCAATTTGGCTCGCGGGACCTATGAAGCTGCCTATGAAGTGCGGTGGCGTCGTTGGCTTGGTCACGTGAGTTCAAGGCAGTGTGGGGAGCTGACACCTTCCAACGAGCTTTCCAAGTCTTTTGGCGCCTTGTCCTTCCAACTGGAAAACACAGCCCAGAAGAAGTTCTCTCTTGTAGGCTATTCGCCTTGCTTTGTCCGTTTTGGAACGGACACTCCCTGGACACGGCTATCCTCCGATTTCTATCCGGAACTCGTCCACACCGTGTCCACCAACCTGCCGCCATCCATGTCCTCATGGATCAGCCAGGGTGGGGTGAACACCGATTCCATTTCATCGCGAATTCAATGCGGCTGACCATGACCAAGTTCTCATCTAACTTCTCCCGATCTGCCACCATGTGACCCGCCTCGCTGATCCCAAGATGCCTATGGGCGTCTACCATCCTATGCAAAATCGAAGTTGTTGAGCATTTTTAGGTCACTCGTGGCCGCCCAGTCAAGGTTGACGCCCGGCCACGCTTTTCACTTCAATTTGGAAACTCGGCCTTCTCGTACCTATATAACATCCACCTCTCTCTCCTGACGAGTCAATTCACCCAGATCACCTCCCCCGCCCTCCAAGATGGACAATCTCCCTTCCTCGACTCTCCCCAATGTTCCTGCTATCCATATCCAGGATGCGGAGGATACGCCGCCACAGTATGTCGACTTCGTGTAACCTTGTCACCGTCATGCTAACACGTCCGTATAGACTGTGTGGCGACATGTTCAACTTCTGCACCTCTTTTCTCTCAGATCAAGATGCCCGACTCTTCCACTGTTCGCAGAACCCCCACCCAGATTGTATGTGGCGTTTTCATCCGCGGTCGCGCCACACTCACCCCATTGTAGTCCATCCCCTGATCCATGACTCTACCCAAGCTGATCTTGAGGATATGCCAGAGCTCTCACATCTGACCGCAACATTGCCAACTTACCAACCATTCCTCTCCGGCCATCACTATTCCACTCAATACGGCGATGCCCATTTCTTGCAAGACGGTTCATTTTCTTACCTCGATGGAGGGCTTTCACCCTCCAGTCTCGGCCCTTCCGACCCATCACCGTCATCCTCGTTCACTTCGCTTTCACCAACATCGTTTTATGAGCTCAGCCTCTCCGACGTGGAATCTCCCATCTCGCCACCTCTCGCCACACCTGATCACCCATACTTCTTCCCGGGTGGCATTCAAAGCAACGAGTCCTTGATTCCTTTTTCACAGTCTGTCCCAGACGAGTCCATTTCACCAAACCTGTTGGAATCGCAAGTGGGGCCTCAGCGTCCACGCTCGTCGTCAGGGAGCCGTCCTCCCCGCCCCGTCGCGAGCCAAGCTATGCTAGAGGCAAATGGTCGCCGCCGCCGCCACCCCGCACAATTTTCGTGCGAGGAATGTGGCCAAACATTTACTGCGTTGTTTTCGCTCAAACGTGAGTTCTCACTCCATTTGTCGATTAGTTTCAACCTTATTGACTTGTACATAGGTCACCGACAATCACATTCCGGAGAGCGCCCGTTTATCTGCGGAATTGTTGGCTGCGGACAGCGATTCTTCAACAGTAGTGATTGCAAACGTCACGAAAAGAGTCGCAAGCGTCATAAGGAACTCTTGATGCAATGATCGTTCCCCGGTCCTCGTGTGGCGGCGCGTGTCGATCGATCGTACACTGCTTATGCCAACCCACAGAACGCTATCACCGAGTCATACCATGCTGCACACCACTTCTGCAATCTTTTCATGGAATCTTATGCTCTCACATCACTAAATTGGTTTATTGTCGGAAGGATGGTGATACCCTAATAATATACTGATCCTCTCGTGTTGTCTTGCTAGTTCACTTTGTTCCCTGTGATTATATTCTCTTTGTATTCCTAGATTCCAAAATAGTTAACAAGCTACGTATACCCATATGCGAGCGAATCTTGGACGATATCCTGCCTGACTTGGACTGGAATCTGTCATGCGAAGCATTGCGGCCATTGGCTGCACAAAAATAAACTTGTTCAAACTTGTTCCGTTGCACTGCTGTTGCGGTCGAATTCGCCGTGATCCATCCTCGCCGTGGCGGTGTCGGAGCATCATATGTCCTAGTAAAGTCGACTCGGGGCAAGGAGGGACGAGGTATACTTATTTCTTCGACGTCCAATATTGGTCTCCAAATTTGCGGCCCACGGAACTTCAATGAACCCCAGATTCATAGAATGCAAGATCATGCGTCAGGATGCGCCCGTGAAAAATTAAGACCGCAGCAAAAGCCCAGAACTACCCCACACAAGTAAACGCCCCCGATATCAAAGACAGAGTAGACGTATTGTGAGAATACAAAGGGTGACAAGCACATAGCCCACGGCCTCGGCAGTTGTGTGAATGATCAGGGGTTTACGAGGTCGAGTTCGAGGAGTGGAGATACTCTGGTTGGCGGGTAACGGAAGAATACAATGGTTGTCGTCCTATCACAAAAAAAAATGGGCACAAGGCACAGAGCTCGTCAACATGGGTGCGTTGACCTCGCTTGTTTCCCTTTGAAATCACGTACCAGATTCACAGGTGGAGGTTCGCTCCGAGCGGACGCAAGCAAAAATGCCGCAGTCGAGACCACAGGCACAGTCACGATACATGCTCCGAGTGCACCCGCGCGGGCGGCGTGCGTAGGATCAAGCGTCGTGTCCTTGACAGTCTGCGCAGGCAGCGCAATCAGCACGCCAACCGAACCAGCTGCGGTGGAAACTGCAACCGCGACTGCGAGCTCTAGAAGGAGTGTAACGTGTTTTGATAAGAGTCCTTGTGATTTTGAATCGCCGAGGATTGCGATAAGGAACGCTGCTGCAATGATGATCGGCCCCGTCACGATAGCTCCACCGAGTGCTCCAGCTTCCAAGGATGAGAGGATCGACGGTTCGTATCCGATACTATGGTGGACGGCTTTGAGCACAGCATGACCAGTGAGAAGGTTCAGAGAACTGTCGAGTGTGCCAATCAATAATGCGCAGGCTGAGAAAAGTAGGAGACGGAGCGCGAATTCTGCGGCAGGTCGGAAGAAGAGAGAGGCGCCGAAAGCCGCCCACCAGATGAGGATTGCGCGGTCTCTCTCTCCGTCTGAAGAAGTGGGTGATTCCGTGGGATTGGAACTGGAAGGAGTGGCACGGTCCGAGCGAGCAGAGCTATTCACATAGTAGCTGAACAGACGATAGAATGTAAACATAACGGAAAGGATGTGGTGGGCAGCGTTCAGATCTCATGAGGAATGGCGCTGAGGCATTGCACGGAGCCGAATATGCCACGAGGCAGTTTGTGCCCTTAATAGCAAGTATCAGTACATATCCCAAACCCAGATACGTTCGACCTAAAGGTTTGAGACCAGAAGGCATTTGGTCTGACGTACAAGCTGCCCTCAACGACATCAGGTTTGGTTTGGGCTGGGCTGGACTCTAGATGGAGGTAAGAATCGGTTCGGTCACGGTCACCGGCCGCAGATGCCTTGACATGATCATGGTATTATTACATAATATCAATGATACCATCTCATCAAATAACTCACATTTTGCTAAGTACTTATGTTTGGCCGATTGTCAGGGTCGGCATCAACTGTATCGTACGATATCTCAGGCTGATGCTCGGACTGGGACTACGTGTCGGTCCATGTGAACATGTCAATAGTCAGGACCGCCGGTCTGCCTTCGGAGACTAGTACTAGGTAATTAATCTGATCCATTGACAGCATCCGAGTTCCTCTATAGGTGTTTCATCATCATCCTTTCTCATGTGATTGACTTGACAGTGAGAACTTCGTACGTCGCGACCTGTCGCAACATATCGTGGAGGCCATGGAAGTTGACTTGGCATCCCCCCAGCTATTCTCCTGGTAGGACTACTGACGCAACTCCACTATTCATATTCATGCAACTGGAACTCCGTATGGTTCGCCCGAACGTTGTGGATCCGGATCTCCACGTAGCGAACAACTGTCGCACTTTCCCCAAAAGTTAACTGCTTCTTTCCTTCCATGATACGGGACCAACAATCAAATGTCATAACTCTGATGCGGCAATGTCTTATAATTGATGGTTCTAACTTCTTGCGGATTCCTGCAACTTCTTCGTGGAGTGAACAGTTATCGTATGAGCGCAAGGCCAAAGTATGGGTAAGCTGTTATCCACATGTCTTGCTGGGTTGTCCGCTCGAGCTGAAACCTTTTATTCCAGCTGCCAGCAATTGTGAACACTCTGCTTGCTACAATCCGTACGCCTGCTCACATGTCTGTCTTTTTTTGGCCGTTGAATTCACTGGACAGTGATGCAAAATCGACACGCTTTTTGGCAAGTTGTTCGGTTTATGTGCCTGCCGGGAGGCTCCTTATCCCACAAAGGTATCTGCATACACACACGTCACTTACATATAAGATCCACGTACCTGGACATGAAGCCCCGAATCGTTGATCTTTGACCCCCGCCAATGATTCCCCACCTGTTCTCGTTGCTCCTGCTCACCCTTGCCCTCGGGTTGGCGTATCTCAAGAAACGCCATGGTCGTACTGGTAGACGACTTCCAGGACCTCGTCCTATCCCTCTATTGGGGAACGTCATCGGAATCGATACCAAGAACCCTTGGAAGACGTATACACAGTGGGCGCTAGAATATGGTACTGTTGATGAGCATATCTAGTCTTTCTACTGAGTGACGCTCCACCACCAGGTGAAATAATTCACACGGAACTTCTCGGTCAGGACATCATCGTAATCAACTCGGAAAGGGTTGCCCGTGATCTCCTCGATTGTCGTTCCCATAATTACTCCAGCCGGCCTGCTAGTCTCATGCCAATCAACGAAATGTGAGGATTAATCAACAAATTCCCCTACACTTACGTCTTATGCACACTTCATTTTCTCAGGTTTGGGACTGAGTTTTCCTCCATCTTTCTGCCATATGGCAATCGTTGGCGCCTTCACCGGCGCCTTTTCCACCAGGCTTTCAACACGAATGCAGCTCTAACTTTTCGTCCCATCCAGATGGCAAAAACTCATGAGCTGTTAATGAACCTTATGACGACTCCTGGCGATTTCATGACCCACCTTCAATTGTATGTCTTTTCTATAGCACCACTGGGCAATCTCCAGTCTTACCCTCGTTCCCCAGGCTGAGCATCTCGACGATAATGGCGATTGTGTACGACTATAAAGCTACCTCCAAGAATGATCCTGTCGTCACCTATGTTGAAACGGCGATAGAGATCGCGATGAAAGAAGTCCGCCCAGAGGTAGCGGCTTTACTTAACGCATTTCCCCTCTGTGAGTTTACCCCCTTCCTCACGTATGTACTTCTGAATTCCAGTTCTGTCGCACAGTGAAACACATCCCCGCTTGGTTTCCGGGTGCGAGTCTAAAGCGCAGTGCGCTAATTTCGCAAGATTGTATTGCTAAATGGGTAGAAGCACCCTCCCGACATGTCATTGATAACATGGTAATCACCAGTTGGTCAAAGTGCCTTGGGATGTTCTCAGACTTTGGATGTACACCAGGCCGCAGGCACAGCAGCCCCTTCTATGTTTTCTGATGCTCTCACCCGGATCCAACAAACTGGAGAATCCGAAGAAAGTATCTTTCATATGCAAAAGGCCGCAAAGGAAGCTTGTGCAAGTGCCTACGCTGGTATGTGATCCTCTCATTGATGCCCAATCAGTTCTCTAACGAACAGAGCACAGCCGCATCAGAAACGGTTCGTGCTCTCGATCTTTCCAGCGTAAATCCATTCGATTCTCATGGACATTCTATCAATAGACATTTTCGACACTGTCAATCTTCATCTTGGCGATGGTTCTTTATCCCGAGGTACAGAAGCGTGCGCAAGCTGAGATCGACCAAGCGATCAGTTCGGACCTCGCGAGATTGCCTGGGTGGGAAGATCGATCATCTGTCCCATATATTGATGCAATCATCAAAGAAACCCTGAGATGGCGCCCTGTCGCTCCGCTAGGTAGGTGTCATTTAATAACTCATTCGCACATTCTTATCATATCGTAACTCAGGTATACCTCACGCTACCGTGGATGACGATATATACGAAGGATACCACATTCCCAAAGGTTGTCTTTCTTTTCGTGAAGCCGATCTAAGCTTACAGAGTTTGCTTCTAGGCGCAACTGTCCTAGTGAATGCCTGGTGAGTCGGAGCAAGTTATAGCTGCTTGTGATGCTGACCATCGCTTTGTTTTAAAGGGCGATGTCCAGAGATGCCATCAATTACCCCCAACCGGATGAATTCATCCCAGAACGCTTCTTGGCGTCCGAGAAAGCCGGAGACGCAGCTCCAAACGGTGCTGCCTTTGCCTTTGGTTTCGGTCGACGTGTTTGGTGAGGATCTTAGGAACTCAATCTCCCCCCCTTAGCTCACTTCCATTCCACAGTGTCGGACGCTACGTCGCAGACGCGTCGCTATGGGCTTCGGTCGTGAATCTGCTGGCTGTCTTCAAGTTCGAACCTGCCCCCGGCTGGAACCCAGGGGCAAAAGGCGAAAACGTCGTTTGGACAGAAGGCGTGACCACGTGAGTGTTCCCCTGAATCCGATATATTCGTTTCTCTATAACACGTCCTACAGGCATCCCAAGTTCCCCTGCAAGATTACCCCCAGACACGAGGGAATGAACCGCCAAAGACTTTTGCAGTTAGTGCAAATGTCCGAGTAATTTGTTTCCGTCACGTTTCTATCACGTTTGTGCGATTTATGGGTCGAGAATGATTCGAATGTATACGTACCAGTTGTGTGCTACCTTTTTATCATGTTGTTGTGCTTTACGATGTACACACGCATGTATTCCTGAACGTGTTTCCCAATACATATCTGCTGGGCGGATTCAAAAGGAGACCGCTGTAATAAGGGTAGATCATTGGCGCGAAGGATGAGAGCTACATTTGACGATGACGAGGGGTCTATTGGTGGTTAGCTTTACTGCCATACACCAATGCCTGAGAGCCACGCAGAAGTCAGATACGGGAACCTCTTGCAATCGTGAACTGGAGTCTACACGCATCAGAAGCAATCAAACGCGGCAGAGGGAAACCGATTTATGAGCTCGCGGAGACGTTACAGATAACTATGTAGTATGCTCTAAGCAGGTCCACGGAACTCTTTTGCATCAGTGGTGGTGTGCGTCATGGTGCTCAGCACCGTGGAAGTCAAGAGTGTGAACTGTAACGGAATGAGCTACGGAATTACATGGTGCCCTGATGAATGCATACCAGAGCCACATTCGGGGCAACGGCGGTTTTTGTCCCGGCGAAGGGTGAACCAGTGAAGTTCATGGGAGTCAGCGGGAGAACCAGTGCAGCCGACGATGCGCTCGGTATCCTACTCAAACGTGTTAGATGGCTGAGAAAAGGGGTGAAAGATAACTCCACAGTTCAACTTACCAAGGAATATACCTTGATTGGGTTTTCCTTGGTACCTACGCGACTAGAGTCGAGGGGTTTCAAATCGAATGCCTCGTATCCCTCCATTTCACCGAGGAGCTGGAAACGCTCGAGACCAGTAGCCTGTTGTTCATCTGTGGGGAGGTCACCGGCTTTTGCACCAGGACCGTAGAGCTGGGGAGCTGGGGGACCCGAACGACGAGCAGCGGTGGTGGAAAGAGCGCGGACTGCACTGGAGTTGGATGTGCGGGCAGCACGCAGGACGACCGGGCGAGCAGCGCGGAGGGCAGTGGTGAGCATAATTTACTACGTCGAGTCGAAGTCGATGGTACAAACCGGGTCAAGCGTGACTTGAAACTGGCTTCGTAACGCGTGACAGTGTGACAACCACACTCCGAGTCTGGTATTCGGGTCCAACTGTCTTTTATGAACGAACCTATTCGGCGCAAACTGTGAACTATCGTTGGAAACAAAGACTAGAAATCACGATAAAGCGATAATACCTGCGCAGCAGCACTAGTACTGTGCGCAGTTCGCCCAACTTGGAACATGAACTCGGCACCACAGTCGAGTGCTTCTTCAATTCCACCAATCCAAAATAGGAATGCGTTTACGAACGTTACTCCAATCAATGCCCTAAGCGAAGGGATGTAGACAAAGGGAGATGGCTTGTATAACAGTACCTCGCTAGTTTATTTTCACCCCTACCTGTCCCCACTCTCTTTCAATCTCGGACTACTACTTGTGTTCGTTCAGGCAGGGCCTAATGACAGCAATCGACATCCCTCGTCGGCGTGGTTCACCGGAATCTGCTACGCTGAGCGTTCTTCAGGCTTACGATCATGATGAACCAACAACCACCTCGCCGGATCGTACCTCTATCAAGTCGGCTCACACTCTACCCTATGGCACAGAACTGCCAAGTCCGGAGGAAACAGCGTCGCAGCTGGACTTGCGACTTTCGACATTGTCGTGTTCCTCAACTTCCAACCTGGTTGCTCCGCACCTTGAGAAGCGTCCTCACCAAGCCAGCGAGTTCAAGGAGTCACCTTTTAGATGGAATTACCCCTCGTTATCCGAACTCCCGATCGACCAACCGGATACTAACTCGCAGCATACTACCAACAAAGGAAAGAAACCCTCCATACGTATGTGGGAGGGTTGGAAAGTTATATTATTTGGCTCTTGTAAGAACTATAATTCTCAAGTTAGTTTCTTTGATCCGCGACAATTGACATCTTCTGACACAGGGTTGAATGTTTTGTTGCTACTCCTCCCGGTCTCCGTACGTCTGGCAATGTTACCCTGGACGTATCGCTAATCGCACGCAGTTCGCCCTAAGCTCAGTCCTGGGAAGCCATCATCAGCTTGTCTTCATATGTGAGTCATAATTGCTACCAAATTTCAGACCGTTCATTGGGCCGTAGTTTGCATCCTCTCGATGATCCCGCTTGTCAAGGTAATTTAACTGCACCTACTGTTTCGATCACTCACCGAGTGGTAACACAGCTTCATGACCTCGCCACGCGAGAACTAGCTATTAGGTTCGGGGGAACAAAGACCGGACTGCTCAATGCAAGCATGGTAGGTGACTGCGATGGCAAACACTCCCAATGCTGACTGTCATTACCATTCAACCCAGAGCAATACGTACGTAACTTTGCTCGTATCCCACAGTCTACTGACCACAACTATGATAGTGTCGAGTTAGTCATTGCGGTTGGTGTTGGATGATCGAAATCCTAGTCCAATGCTGACATGACTCTCCATAGATCACTGCCTTGAGGAAGTGCGAACTCCGCGTCGTTCAGTCTTCGTGTACGTAACTCTACTCGTTATAGTCGTTCGTCGCTCACTCGAGGAGGCAGTGATCGGTGCAATATTGAGCAAACTATGTAGGTTTCTGTCCATATGTCACGCCTCTAACACTTGACTGATTTCCACAGTGCTCGTCCTTGGAATGTGCTTCTTTGCTGGTGGCTTACGGTTCTCAGAGCAAGGCTTTGACCAGAGTAGGACTAGTTATACTCGACCTTGCTCTGCTTCTAACCGATAGCTCAGCTGCAACGCAGATTCATTCTTCGCTACTCAGCATCAGTGTCGGTGCACTGCTCCTTCCAGCAGCATACCATTTCGCACTCAGTGGCGCGCAGGAGGCAAGTTCTCTGGAACAAAGGCTAGACATTTTAAAAATGAGTCATGGGGTGAGCCATTTACATTAGTCTCACACATCCTGCTCATTTCTTCAACAGGTATCCATTGTTCTCATGTTCAGTAAGTCGATTCGACTAGACGCGGATACCACTCGCTCAACGCTTGATCCAGTTTATGTCTTTTACCTGATTTTTCAGTTCTGGTCACACCGACACCTTTACAAGGATCAGAAGCAAAAGAGCCATAAGCTTTCTGTCAAGATCCCTATCAACCCTCGTTTCCTCACAGAAAGGCGGATTTTCACCAGAGAGACTTTGAAGAGCTCCCGTTCAGATTCAGATTCAGTACGGTCTATGCGTTGGGGATCGTCTTCAGTCAGGTCGTCTAGGATGGGTTCGCTTCTCGGGGCGTCGAACAGACTGACCAATCTTCAATGCCCTTCCGAGACGACTCTTGCTCCCTCAGTGAACATCGGCGTTGAGAAGACCCCCGATTCACAGCCCACTATTCGCCTGGTGCCGCAGTCCTCGGGGGATCATGAACCCAATGGTCTACCCAGAAACTCCGATCTGTCCCCCCCACAGTCTCAGTGGCGATTCGAGAGTGACGCATTAGCTGAGGACACCTATCGTAACGGTTTACCCGATCCCACGAATGTGGTAGAGTCCCCAGCCGAACGAGGATCCACCATCTCGACGGAGTCAGCGGAGAAAGAGCCCAGATTGAGTCTTACCTTGACAATACTGCTGTTGACCGTTGTTACCATCGTGAGCCATACTTCCCTTTCTCCATGCGAGTCACTAAGCTATGTTTCAGTTGGCAACATTCAATGCGGAAGAACTTGTAGAGAGCATGGATGGAATATCAACGTCGATCACCAAACAATGGATCGGCTTAATCTTGCTTCCCGCAGTTAGTTCTATTGCAGGTAGGTTGCAATTCCATGTCGCATTTCCAAGTTTAAACATAAGCCCCCAATTAGAGTGTGTGACTGCGATGAACGTCTCCGTCCAGGATCAACTTGGTCTCAGCGTCAGTGTTGCTGTCGGGTCTGCGATAGTACGTTTCTTGCACTTTCCAGCTTAGAAGCTTGCTGCTAACATGCGTCGATTGATTCTAGCAAATTACACTGTTCATCATCCCGTGAGCAACTTGTTGCTGATGAATTGTTGACCCACTAAACAGCAACCTGTAGTTTTATGGTGACCCTCGGATGGATACTCAACAAACCATTGGGGTTACTTTTTGATCCATTCGAGTCCATTGTAAGTCTTTGGTCCAGTCTTCGCCAGCTCGTCATTGAACACATGTCATATCACTAGGTTCTATACATCGCTGGTAAGTGACCATCTTCACGCAAAAACCTATGCCAACTAGTGCGCTAGTACAAACTATGAGCTACGTCGTCGCAGACGGCAAGTCTAATTGGCTCGAAGGCGCAATCCTGATATGTGAGTCTCTTAAGCAACGGCCAGTAGAATGAACTAACTCGAGGGATTCTATCAGGTCTATACGTCATCATCGCCGTCTCCTTCTGGTATTATCCAGGTAGGGGTGATTTCAATACATCTACCCGAGATCCGCAGTCTAACGTCTTGACCCCAGGCCAACCTAGCGAACTTGTTGTCTGTGCAATCAATGTGGCGACGGACAGTTAGACCATCATCATACGTAACTTCTTAACACCCTAATCCAGACATGCATTCACTCTGTAACTAGATACCTTTTTCACTGTACATTCCACACATTCCTTTAGTCACTCTTCCAGTCTCCTAGAATACGACTTGTAACGAATTTAGATATATGATGAATGTCTTGATAACTTTCCGTCCATGACTACGTGTGAGTAATGACAACGACGGTCAGAGGTAATAACGGTCCCCTGTTTACCGGAGCGAGTTAGGTTAGAGGCGAGGGTCTCCAATGAGGTGTGCATAAAACGTACCAATGTGACCCATACCAGGTTCCATGATCCAAACTTTCTTCCCGTCTCCATTGTGGTGACCTTCGCCTTCGGAATGGTAATGCTCAAGCCAAGCTTCTCGTAACCCTTCGTCAACAGCTCCGCAAATGATCTTCACGTTGGGAAAGGCCGCGTTGATTACAGACAGGCCACCGTTAAGCGCCACTAGGAATGTTACAAAGATGATATGGTCCTGTTGCACCCCGTGATCCAGGAGGGCACGAATGGCCATGAAGGCAGATGCCCCTGTGCCAATCTGTAGAGGGTCACGAGTTTTAGAAAGTCTCCGAAACGCCAACACAAGAACATCAAACCTGTGCATCTAACAAGAACACCCAGGTATCTAGCGCGAGATATCGCATCCGAATAGATTTGGGGAGCATGACGTGGAGAAGAAGAGGTTCTCCTGTCTTCGCGTCCGATTGTACCAACAGGGAGCCAATGGCCACGTCACTGAGCACCCGTTGGAGTCCCTTTTCTAGGGGGCCTCCTCTGATAAGTAAGTTAGTCGTGCGTCAGGTTTACACCAGAGTCAACAAACTTACGATCGGATGATTGAGACGCCGCAAATGTGCTGATTTGTAACAAAATAGGTTTCATGACCGCGCGGTGATTTAGTGGTGAACACACCTTTACATCAAGTTCTTTCCCAGAACATGCCGTTTCGGTTGGGGTAACGATGACCTTTTCTTTATGTGGGAGCAACCCCATCGCTCTCTCGACCAGGAAAGTGGCCAGTCTATCAACAAAGAAAATGAAGTCCTGGCGGGATGTCTTCTCGTCTCGTAAGATGGTATATATGCCCTATCAGAACGTGGTAAAAAGATTCGTATTATAATAGTCCTGGACTGACCTTCAGTTGGGGTGTTTGCTGCAGGACGATCAAGTTTGTGTCTTTGTGGTTGCCATTGGCAAGTTGGAGAGATCTCCCTTTGTTCGGGGAGGCCATATTCCTCCGGAAGTGCCGAGCTCGTTCATTCATCTGACGTCGAACATGCGTCGAGATGAGTTCAATCGCAACGGAGTTGTTGGAACCCGGAACGACCTAACTAGGTGAATCTGAATGCATATTATGGGAAGACCGAATAGGCTTACTATATCTGCATATCGGGATGTTGGTTGAACGAAGTTATCAAAGGCAGGTTTGACATAGCGAAGGTATCTGCAATTTGAGTGAGTGCAGTTCGCAGACAGAATCTAACACGCCACGCACTGTTCGAGCACTCCCTCCACGCTTCGGCCACGTTCTTTGACGTCTCGTTGAATTCGTCGTGCAAGCATCAGATCCGAGTCACATTGAACGAACACCTGAGATGCAGTGTGAGGATGTCAAGATCGCAGTGCGTAAACCTTACCTTAAGGTCATACAAGGCGCGCAGGTCTGGATCATGTAAAGCCATGATTCCTTCAACTGAGAGGAGAGTTAGCACCACGATCGAGCCTATCGAGTCACCACAGAAGTTACCCACCGATGATCACAGCAGCACCATATAGGTACTTCTTCTCATCTAATCGTTGATGTTCCGCAAACGAATACACTGGTATATTGGTCTGTTTGCAAGCTTTGAGATCTGCAAGACACTGCGAAGAGATCAATCACATGAACATTCGCACAGATATCCCAGATCAATTACAGCAGCGAACATGGGCATATCTAGGGCATCTGGGTGGTCGAAATCGAATCGATTTGCGTGAGCTAGTGCAATCTCTTCCTCCGTGTGCTGCTTGTAGAAACTATCCTATCAGGCGATGAGCATGAGGCACGCATACAATGTATCAAAAGATGCATACTTGAGACAAGATGACGATGGTTGGAACCGACCCCAACGACTTCACGATTTGTCTTGCTACATGCGTCTAACACGAGATCGCTCCAATGCTCCCTTGGGTACCGAGGATGACTCACCTTGCCACTCGCAGAACCTCCTGCCGAAGTCGTGTGACACCAAGAAGACGATCCGTGATTATACTGCAACTTACCTGCGATCCCAATGACGAACGCATCGCAAACAGGGAGGCCGTCTTCGCCGTACCTTACGGTGAGCTCCAGTTAGAGACTGCTTGAACAGTCAGCGAGCTCCGAAATATCACCAGGGAGGTCTGCCATGAGATTTCAGCATGATATTCTTCTTCGCCTGGAACGACTGAGTCAGGTCCCTGTGATGTTCCTCAGCATCGTAGAGGTCCAGCTCTTCTGCGAACATCGTGGAGTGGGTCAAGGAGGTTCAAGTTGAGCGATGGAAGATTCTGGGCGGGAAAACCCAATGACTGGTGTAGCGCGGAATCCAACAGGTATTTGTAGTCGTCGGCTACAGCAGGTTAGTCAACGCGTGTACGATCATAAAGGAGGTCTGGGCAGTCGAAGCAAGGGCGCATAGGTAATACCAAAAATTGACCCAAAGTCTACCATTACAGTTGCCATACAGCATTCATTACACAGGGTCCATCATTCTATATTGACAGCATCCACTGAGTGCCTGACAGGCCTGATCATTAGGTGTCCAACAAGAAGTCAGCAATCATGCTTCGCTTCTCCGTTTCGTCTGGTACTTTCTGAACCCAAATCTCGCCATTTCCTGACGGTCCATCATCTTGGGTGCGGGGCTGTACATAGCTGTCAGAGGCCCACAGGGGTAAAGGGGCAGACGGAGGTGTCTGACCGCCCGGAGCAACATTTGACACAGCAAACCTCGACGACCGACTACTCCTGCTGGCAAACGCTGTATGGCAAAAGTAACAAAGCTGTGCTGAAATCGAAGGATACTGATTGGGTGCAGTTGAATTATCGGAGGCATTCTGGGACGCAGGAGTTGGCAAGTGGACAAGATCCGGGGCGAGCTTTGCATCAGAATACGATCGTATCGAGATCCGACCTTGCCAATCTTCCAGTCCATCCTGGATAGGTCTGCAAACCTTGTCAGGACCTCAACGCACTACTTAAGAGAAGGTCACTAACCTCCGGCAGAGTATGCATAAGTCTCGAGAACCACTTTTGGGCTCCACTTTTGCGCACGTGCGCGCGATGGTCGAAACTGTAGATGGATAATCCTTCTCTAGCCCAACGATAAAATCTGTGCGGAATCGAGATCAGAGCTCCTCCGCTTCGCAGTAGTAATCCAGCACCTTTTGTGAGACCGGGGATACCTGCGCTCGCACGAATCTGTTTATCTCTACCAACAATAGGAATTGAATTCCACCACGCGAACACTGCGCATTCTTTCATTGTAACATCCCTGAGAGGGCGTACTACACGGATGAGATCCGTGTTCTCGCACATTGTTGATCTAGCTGAGCGCCATTCTTCTTGAAGCTCTTCTTGTATCGCGTAACCTCCGCCCTGGGATATGGAAGAGATTAGAGAGATTGAGAGTGTGGTTAACGATGTTCCGAGCAACAGGTGTGATGCCCGACATGACTGAGCCGTGTATAGCAATAAGAGACGAACGAGGACTTTGATGGCACTGGAGACGGCTGTTTGAGTGGGGAGAGATCCTAGATATGCACGTAAGGCTTCTGTAGGTGACAAATGGCTGGGGGAGGCGATCCGTAACGCTAATAGTTTCGATCGTCACCATATGTTATAGAATAACAGGGAATAAGAATTACCCTCAGTGAATAAACCATCCTTCCCTAGCTCGACCGCGAGAATCGAGGGACTGTGTTCTGAAGCGGTGACAGCACGCCACCATGACTGATCGAATGCATGCTCGAGTCGTAGAGGAATAAATTCAAACTTGGGATAGGACGCGAGAGCTTTTATGATCTCCTCCGTCCTGTCGCGAGTCTGATGAGGTGAGCTCTTGGTGGAGGCATTGTGGAATTGACGATGTTGCGTACCTCGGGGAATGCACTGCACACTTCGACATAGCATACCGCACACGACATCCACACGTTTGCGTTGCGCGGGTGGTTGGTACCTCCTCTGGGCTCTGCGTCAGGTTTGGAAGGTTCAGCTGCGAAGTAAGTTCTGTGGACCATGTCGAGGAGGATGGATGAGCCTAGTCCACCAGAAAAGCCGAGTACCAGGGAGCCGGGGGCTTTAAGTTTCGGTCTCTTGGATGTACCAGCATTGGCGTTTACGAAAGGCTCCAAGGACCTTCTGAATTTCATGGTGACAAGAGGAGTGAAGCATTCCCTGAAGGGGACGAGCACAGACGGTGATTAGAAGACCATACGAAATTAAAAGCACAAGAGCATACTTGCAGTACACTGCGTGCCGGATCACAAATTTCCCTGGATTGACTTTGCATTTTATGCAATCTCTCCCTTTGTCAAACCTGAAACGTCCTGAAGCAGAGATGTCGATGAATAGTGATCAAAGGTGAACTGGCTCACTTACGAGGCATAAGCGCTTCATCCTCGGTGGACGGATTTCCGCAGGAGGACATGGTGGTGCACAGTGGCGGGTCCGGTCAGACTCGGGACGATCTCATCTTATCACTTCCGCTTTGGGGTTGCTGACCAGACTTGGAACCCCGGCCACAACTTGAACTTGACAATGACATGAACAAGGTCTCAAGATCTCATCCCAGTTTACCTGCATACAAAGTCGAGCTAGAAGGTGCTCCACACCAGGCTCAGGTGGACACTTGTACGTCCTTCTGAGCCATTAATTCTACTCTGTACTGGTTCATTTCGGACCTGTATCATGATAGTGTAGTCATCTTCTGGGCGATGTATGTTAAATTAAACTTTTGGCTTAGATATTCGTTATATGCCATTGGTTACAAGGTGACCTTCCCGCGCGCGTCCAAGCTCGAGAACGAACGATATGTGAGTGTTCTACCCTTCCAATTCTCAACGCCACGGTGATTTCCTCGGCGTAACAGTTTGTCCTATTTGCCGGATCAGACTGCCTTCTGCTTCCCCGTATACGCTATCACTGCCATGCTCATGCGACGCAAGACCTCCGCTACCAATTCAAAGTCACTCGGCTAACGTTAATATCAAGATCGGCTTCGGTCAACTCTCACTGGTGAGCAGGATCACCCACCTCATTCCAGATCTGGGCACTACATCTTGCCCACCACTTTCCATTGTGGTAGAACGGAGGTATATAAGTGTTCCACTGCGTCAGGATCGTCTCTTGGAAAAACGTTTTGAGTTCCGGGGTCAGCTTTATATCGCCTGGAATCGGCAGCTCTACGTTGACCTTTAACAGGTCTCAGTGTATATGCAACTGAATGAATGGGACCCGCTTACCATAGAAAGTGATTGTTCTCCCATTGGATCCATCACACTTGTCTGGAGAAGACTTGCAAGTCTCTTTCCGCCCGCAATTACTAGTGCATGGGTATATTCATTGATTTTCTGTTCACCACCGATCCATTCTCGGAAATCGAGAGCTTTGAACGAATGGATATTAGGCGTCACCCCCTGATGGAAAAACGGAGGTCTTGCCGGCGGTGACACTCAGCCAGGGAACCCAGTCCACAGTCGATTTCCCTTGGGATTGATCAGTAAGTTGCAACACTCGATGATCGGTGACAATACATACATTGAAAAAGTTCCTCGAAGCTCTCGGGACCGCTGTAATGCGGGTCCAATGGCGAGGCGTAGTTTCCTGGTGTTGGAATTGGCGACAGGATGACGTGCTGATTTCTAGGTGACATTAAACCCCCGTGCCAAAGTGGCAATGAAAAGACTGAGATAAAGAACCTTTTCGGAACATAGAGGACCGCACAACTTCGCTTGGCATATAGCCACTTGTGACAGTTCTATCGAAAGGCAGGGAGGGATCAGGTGCTAGGTCCCGAGGACGCCAAGATGCTACTAACCGCCACCCAGAAATCGGGTTGAACCTCGGAGAGATTGATGTTCATCTCTTGGCCAATGGAGTGGGCTCCATCGACTACTGTCCAGATCCCAAACTCTTTGCAAATCGAAACCATCTCTTTCCATGGTAAGGAAACACCTGGGTTGGATGCGATGGCGTCAATGACAACCACGATCTTTCCAGTTCGTTCAGGTCGTTCTACCAGTAAGTGCTGAACATGTGTGCGAAAGTTGTTGACGATCTCGGAACGGCTGATAGGAAATTGGAGCTCAAAGGTCGATACATTTGGGTATGGGTGCGTGTCGCAAAGATACTTGATTGCCTGTGCAATGGGACCGTAGGTGATCGACGCTAAATGTCGAAATACGGGGGTTCAGTCGACTATGAATTGATCCAACCACATACTTACTTTCGACGATAATGTCTTCCTTGTTCCATTCAAAGTTGCGCAGGACGGTGGTCACACCCATCGTTGTGTTCATGACGAACACGCATTCTTCCGTTTCAGCGCCGATCATCTTGGCTATGCGTGCCCTAGCCTCCCTCATACGTGCGGGCGCATAAATTCGGTAAAACCTGTCCGGATTTGCTTCAATCTCCGTTGTGAGATCGTCGCAGAATTTCCTGACTGGTGTTGGGAGAGCGCCATAAGAACCTACAGCCTGGGGATCGGTCGATGTCACGGTGAAGATCGTTTCAAGAGAACCTACCGTTGTTCAAGTTGGTATATTGCGAACCAAAGCTAAAGAATTTGAGCATTGGATGGCCAAATGGCGGGGGAGACGTCTTGTACAGTTCCTCCGCATACTGGTTCGCCTCCTCACGTACCATTGTGTTTCGCGACGGATTCTACTGCAAGCGTTATCATCCATCTTCCCAGCTCTTGATAACATGACACCACTCGTCGGACCCTATCCCAGCCTGTGGTCAGCAGACGCGATACGTGACCTAATGGAAGCCCGTTGGTTTTCCTTATCGTATGATATATACAGGGCCCTCCGGACAGTCCTGGCCCCGACGGCTCTTTCCGACCACTGGCACAGTCTCCTTTCGCATCCATCAAGCAAGATTCTGACTCCTTGAAGTTGAGTCTGTGAAAACTAAACGAACTCAGCCGATGCCTAAGAGAGGCGGAAACGACTATATTCACCTAAACGAACTAGGTACAACTCAAATAAGTAAAGGAACTAAGTAAAGAGAGTAAATACTCACCTCAGCCGATGTCTAAGAGAGGCGGAAACGACTGAGGTGCTCTGGAAGTGAGACGAGGAATTTAAGTAAATGGGTGGAGATGTGCTCGGAACGATCCGACGTGATTCCGGTCCGGAATGACCGATTCCGGGTGCAAAAGGATCAAGCCATGTCAAGGACTTGACATGGATAAGAATAGAAAGGGTGAATGGTGAACAGAGATGTCACGAAAGGGAATAGACAAGTGAATGACATATAGGAGAACATACGAATGTAAAAGGGATCCGTTCCAACGAATCCGGAGATGTTTCCGTGCGTTCCGGACATCGGAAACATCAGATTAAACACGGAATGCATCCGGAAGTATCCGGAGACGGATAGGGGCTATCCGGAAGCGGAAAGGAGCGGATAAGCACGGATTGGACTATATTTTGACACTCCCACTCGAGCGCAATCGTAATCCCATCCCACGAACGAACTTCCAGTGTTGCTCCCTGACAAGAGGCTTGGTAAGGATGTCGGCGACCATGTCCCCAGTAGGAACATATTGGATAACGGCTTCTCCGGTCGCAACCAAGTCGTCCCGGACGAAGTGGTACTTCCGTTTGATATGCTTGGTTCGAGCTCGGAACTGAGGATCACGGGAAAGGATGATGGCGGCCTGATTATCGCAGTTGAGCGTTGTTGGGCCCTTCTGAGGATGTCCAATCTCTGCAAAGAAGGTCCGGAGCCAAGCGAGATGCTGTCCAGCGAGACTGAGTCCGATGTACTCTGATTCCGTGGTAGACAGTGCGACCATGCTCTGCTGTTTGCTGGACCAGGAAATGGCACCGCGATTGCTGAGAAACAGGAATCCGGAAGTGGAACGGGAGTTGTCTGGGTCCTGCGACCATCCAGCGTCAGAGTATCCATGGAAGTCCTGGTCCAAGGACACATCAGTTCCGTCGTACCGAAGTTCCATGTCTGAAGTTGCTCGAATGTAACGGAGGACACGCTTTGCGGCTTCCCAATGGCACATCTTGGGTGCGGAACTGTAACGGGCGAGGTGTCCAACAGTGTACGCGATATCCGGACGTGTTCCAAGCATGAGATACATGAGGGACCCGATGACAGTAAGGTAAGAAACAAGCTTCCCTTCAATCCGGAGTTCCGGAATCGTGGTGTTGTCCTCAGGATCTGTCGCAGAGAGATGTATGCCATGGACCATAGGAGTCCAGACGGGAGCGGAGTTGGACATTCCAGTTCGCTCTAGAACGGTGCGAGCATACTGGGATTGACTCAAGGAGATGGTCCGGAGTTTCCGGTCGCGACGGATTTCGATTCCCAGGATGTACTTGGCTTCTCCAAGGTCGTGCATTTTGAATGCAGCGGAAAGGGCCTCCTTACAGGAGTTGATGAAACCCCTGGAGGTGGCTGCAAGGAGAAGGTCGTCGACATACACAACAAGGAAACAGACCTGTCCGTCTTTCCGAAGGACGTAAAGGCAGGTCTCTGCGTCGAGTCTGGTGAATCCGAGTTCTCCAAGCTTTTTGTCCAGGGTTTTATTCCAAGTACGTCCGGCTTGTTTAAGGCCATATAGGGAGCGTCTGAGTCTCCAACAGCATCCGGAAGGAATGGGAACACCGTCCGGAGGTAGGAGGTACAATTCCTCCTCGAGCTCTCCGTTGAGATATGCGGTGGAGACATCCATTTGATCCAGTTCCAAGTTATGCTTCGCGGCAAGAGCAATGATGGTCCGGACGGAATCGAGGTTTGCTACGGGAGCGAATACTTCCTGATAGTCAACTCCTTCGCGCTGGGTAAAGCCTCGAGCAACAATCCGGACCTTGTATCGTTCGATCATGCCGTTCTGATCGCGTTTGATGCGGAACACGGGCTTGGAAGTGATCGGATTGACTCCGGATGGAATGGGGACGGTTTCGTAGACATGGTTGGTGTTTAAGCTGAGGAGTTCCTCCTCAACAGCGGATCTCCACTGGTCTGCGTTAGGGCCTGCATACGCTTCCTTGATAGTGTTAGGAAGGTGTTCTCCCTGGGTTGCGTCAGCGGCTCCTGCAAAGATATGCTCCTGGAGCCTTTCCTGAGAAGCGTAGAATGCTCCTGGAATGTCCAAATCTGGATCCGGAGCTTCCGCGTTTTCGGAAAGTACTTCCGCAGGGGGTTCCAGTTGTTCCTGTTGGACATCCTGGCGTTCAGCTCGACGTGCAGCTTCCTCATCAAGGGTGCGCTGGTAGTCTCGATTCCGGTTTGCTGTTTGACGGTTCCGATTGCTCCTTCGAACTCCTGCTACGACTTGTGCAGGAGGTCGTTCCGGAGATGGACTTCGAACTGGAGCAGGAGGGGCAGGGAGAGGAACAGGAACAGGAACAGGAACGGGAACGGGAGCAGGATGAGGAGCAGGAGCAGGAGCAGGAGGTTCCGGACCTATGTGGAGTTGACTCAGACGGTCGACGAGATCCTCAACGGAATGATCTGGAG
>JBBPTG010000068.1:0-134145 GCA_038093975.1 Chalciporus piperatus
TCCTCGTTCCCTTTTGCAGGTAACTTCCACCAGGAGTTCCAGTGAGCATCCGCGAGGGCAGCCCCTGGATCCATTGACCTGCGAAGGTTCATGATCCGATCCCGTTGCCCTTTCTGTCCACTGCCAGGTTCTCGATAAATCTGGTCCCACCCATATGATGCATCCAAAAGTCCCTTCCAAACAGCATCTCCCTCAGCTCCCACAGGACGAAGATTTGCGGAGGAGAGACCAGCAACCCAGAAATCAAACTCCTTCGAAGACTGGGGTGATGTAGTGACTGCTGTGATGCCGGGCGTTTTCGCAGCGAGGGCGAAGAAAAATCGAAGAGTGGGGATATTAGATAGACTCTCGAAGGACATGTTCTTCATTGCATCCTCCCCTGGTGTCGCAGTGTAATTTTGGTCGTTTTTCACTTGAACCAGGATTACCCCCATATTTCCCTCTACCAACACGTCGCCCTCGAGAATAAATGGAACGAGGAGATCAATGCCTTTCTGGGCATTTGCGCAGAGGATTGCAGCACCCCGGGCCATCAGGCGCATGATGTATTGGATGTTCATCATGTTGAGTTGATGGACCTTGACGAAGTGGTTGAAATATAGCTTGCTGTCCTGAAAAAGTGTCTCCATCGATAACTTCCTCGGCTCAAGGGCAGCTTGCCAGGGGGCAGCAACGAAAAGATTTGAGAGGAAGTGCATGACGCTACACCAGCGGTGACCAATTATAGGAGAACCGAAGGCATCAGGGCCGCCGACAGCATTATCACGGGCAATTGTGAGCAGAAGCATCACAAGAAGCTCTCCGCGGTCCCCTTTGTGCACTGAGAATCCACCCAAGATGCCCTTGAGTGTCTCCGCCGGTTTGAAATTTGTCTTGTACATCATCCAGTAGACAGCTTCGGAGAGGATGGGTTCGGATGGCGATAAGGTGATCATCGTCTCCAGGTCGTGGTCGACCCGCAGAACTACACGTAAATGAGACCGAACCTGCTCTGTCTGGGGATCTGTAATGCTGGAGCTGTAGGATACCGAAAGAAACTCGATTGGCAGTCTCTGGGCAAGGCAGCCAAGCTGATGAGGTAAGTCCAGCTTTACACACCAAGGATCCATTCCGCCCAGTAATTTTGATAGGGCAAAACGAATGATGTCAAGCTGTGTAGAAGAGTCTCCTTGATCGTAACGAGTTGCCCATCTAATATAAAAGTTAGTTGGTGTGAAAAGTCAAAAAGTCATGTCAACTTACAGTGGCCTGCCAAACCTCAATAACAGTGCAGTGTCAGACACATGAGAGAGCTTGACATCAACATTCATGGCATCCCCACTGCTTGGTACACAGATATTCTTGGCAAAATGATCAAAGCCAAGCTCTGAGAATGGTGGGATCAGTGATCCACCATTCACCATTCTGGATGATGGGTCCACTGATGGATTAGGGATGATCTTGTACATGTGTCCAGCAGTGGAGAGAAGGATTGAAAACACTGGCTGCTTCAATAGCGCACGTAACGCACGGCGAAATTCGATGTAGTGATCTCCCAACACATGGATTTCGTCGAAGGATAGGATTATGAATGATGGGGAATCCCTGGACTGAGGATGCTGTTTGAATGCCCTCATGGCATCCAGGAGCTTGTGGCACGACTCATTCAAAAGGAAGGTAGGGTCCTTGATTGTGTCATCCATGCTGCGAGTTGTTTGGTCTTCATCTCTTCGTAGTTCCTTGTACGTGGCCGAGACTCGGATCTATTTTTCCTGAGTGAGAATGGTCAAACAAACGACAGCTGTGATGCACACCTCGTTTGCCTTCTCAACAACTTTGTCATAAAATATTCGACGAAATGGCCCATGGCCAGTCATGGACATGCCACGATTCATATATGCCCTGAACTGTGGTGCCAGGGGCTTTGACTTGTCAAATGGTTTGAGCCCTTCAACTCCGAACAGTCGAGTGTCCTCGCTCTCGATCACCAGGTTCATCACTTCGAACAGTGCCTGCAACAGTGCAAGGGTATGTCGGAACATTCCTGCACCAAAGTCCGTCATGTAGTTTCGCAGCCTTAGATCAGGAGGGGGGTATCCTGCAGAGAATGTCAGTCAAACTTTGGATGAAACTCTGGTCAAAAGCATATAAAGTCTCACCAGTTGAACCTTCTGGACGAAGGACCATAGGAATAACGAGCTCGGACTTTGCCATTTCGTCAACAGTACGTGATTTCCCCATGCCAGAAGACTGAATTATGGCTGTGTAGGTTGCATACAGGCTTTTGCCAGTGGCGGAAGAGGTGTCGTTGTGTTCAGCGTTGGGCAAGGAATTCTTGATATGATGGAGCAAGGCGAAAGCAGCTTCTCCAGCATAACCCACATTCCAGGCTTTTTCCGTGGCTGCAGGGAGGGAAGGCCAGAGTAAATATTAGTTTCTGACTGAGATCAGCCCACCAACCAGTTGCTCCCTCCAATGTCCGTAAACCATACCCTTCAAAGCGATAATTAGAGTATGATATTGTGAGAGAGAACGCGGATGTACCTTCTGCTGATGCTGAGGGCCTTATTGATGCCCGAAGATAGTCTGTCCAATGGTCAAACATGAAACTAGTTCGTCAATCATTAGATCCTACCGAGATCCCTGATCGACTGATATTTCCTTTCTTCCCAAGCTTTGGAGAGTGCCTGTTTCAACCGGGGGCCCGTTTCCGCATCGGACAATTTCTCCATAAGAAAGGCGGGGTCCTGATTAAGTTGGCCATCAGAATTCATGGCAATATCTATCAGAAGATTCGTATAGAGGTAGTCATAGTCAAGGGTTTCCACTGGCAAGCGAAAGGCTAGAATTGTGTTGACTTTGTGGTCGAGACTGTGGTCTGCCATGATTGCGATGTGGTGTCTGTGAGTAACCAGTGATTAGCAAAAACCCCTAAAACGAGGCACTTCGGAATTCGGTTCTGTCCGCATCCTCAGTCGTTCAACGTTCATCTCTCCTCGAACATCTACGTGATGAGTCTCGTGAACACTACTGTCGCATCACCTTGCTTGCAAGGTCATTGACCTGGTGCGTTCGGATGTAAAATCGTCCACACGAACAAACGTATTTTTCCTATCACCGGAAACCGGATCATTGCTTATCAGCGCAATCGAATTCGTTGGCGTCAGTATCCACTTTTAGGGGGATTGATGTAGGTCTCGAAACAGATCCATCATGGACTGCGAAGCTGATTCTGTTTTCTCTCTCTCTCCCACTTGATTTGACTCCTCGTTCAAGTGCCGTATTCACGCAACTGTATTACTACTGAGCAATGCAAGCAAGGTGATAGGCGGCTACGGCCGCTACCTAGTTCACTCATACCTATTTTCAGATGGACAGCCTCAGGTCAGTGCTCTTTCCAAAGTTTCATCGCTTTAAGCATGCACCTGAACCCGTCGCCTTCGCTCATCGATGTGGGGGTTCCCTCGCTCCTGAATGATGTTATTTGCGGCCATCATCAATAACCCGGAGACTCGGATGACAAACGTACCAACGCATCATCGGGCGTATCTTTACATGCTCTTTATTTGACATCACGATTACCGCAAATATGGAAGAACGTAGTAAGTCTTCGTCGCGTCTGAAAGTTCTTTGCTAACATATATCCCGTCCATTCCTTAGTACTGCAGGAAATCTGTTGAGGTGCAGTAAAATTGTCCGATTGCAGGTTTGATTCTTATTCGTGGCGTTGCAGGGTCTCTCGATGTATCTTTTCATATTTGCTTTCCTCGGCAACTTTTTCTACGTGTCGTCGCTCCTCACGTCTCCCCAAGCCCATCTCCCATCGCCAGCTTCGACCGAATTCTTGAGTGAGAGTACTCCGTGTGTTACCCCGCAGCGCAAGCCTGCGCTTCCCATACTCACATGTTTCCTTCTTCTTTCTGGCAGGTACTTGCTAGGGAGTGGCGGAACCTTCATATTCGACATCATAATCGTCACCCAATCTTTCGTCTACGGCGAGGATACAACCGAACTCGAGTGCGGCAACCGGGTTCCTTCGGCGGGACCCAGTGCGTATCAAAGGGCGTTTCTAACTTAGGCCTTGTTCATTCAACGTAATTTCAACGGGATGGTGTCACAGGGCATAGGATCACTCTACTGAGTATACAGCCACATCTCCTCGTCCAGCTGATTAGAAGTTTTCTCAGATCCCTGTCTGCCCCGTGGAAGGCTGCGGCGGCGAGTTAACCGCATCTTTGCACACCTGACTTTACTTTGTCGATGGACCTACCCGGGCCGAGTACCGTCATCTCGTACAACGTTGCCTACCATCCCCACCAACCAACAACAAATTGAGGAGCGTTCCCCCGTAGCCTGAGATTCTCCTTATACCGGTGGTTGCAGCGCGTCTGGTGTCTCTTCCAAAACCTTCGGCCCAAGGAATTTCCCCTGAACAGTTGCTCGGCTATTCGTCGTCGTCGGGAAGCGTGGCGAGCATCATCCCAAGTTCGGACCTCATTGTTGGGGAACAATCGCGCCGATGCACGGGTGGCGAGTCCTTTCCTTGACCCGCGCGCCCAACATGATTCTGTTTCTTGGGGCTTTCGTACTCCAGTGGCGTTATCCAGGCGACGTTGTATCATGGCCCACAGTCGGCGGCCTCATACTCGTCGTTGTCGTCGTCTCAAGAGACTTTTGGTGGCTGCAACCAGGCCCGAAGCGGATGGAGCTTGAGGGACTTGGAGATGACAAGGTGCCTTTCTTACGCAGATTCGCGCCACCTTCACGTTGGACTCGGGCCTAGTACGCAGAATTTGATTGCATAAGTTCACGCCGTCATATTTTACTGATAGCACTAGTCCTGGCATTCGTGAAAGAGTACACAAGTTTACCTCGAATAGAGGGGAAAGTCGACAAAAAAGTGTAACAAAATGAAACAATACACACTTGCGTTTAGACACGACGAGTCTAAACCATACAATGCTTGCAGTAAGTAATATTTGAACAATGGTTAAATGGCCGTATGATAAAACGACAATCTAATATGCGAATGACGAAAACGAACATACAAGACGGGAGCGACGAGAGCAGAACGAATCACGTCCTTGCGTTGAGGAAATTCTGCAAATCGAAAGGCGATGCCTGTCACCGGGCCGGGTCGGTGAGCCCTTGGAGGAAGAGGCTACAAGCAGAGCTCACCTCCTGGGATAGTTCCTTGGAAGAATCACCAGTAGCCTGCTTGTTCGTGCCGAGGGGGAATGACAGCCCGCTGAGCCGATTTGCAGGGACTTTGACCCGTAACTCATGCAACGCAGCCCATAGACAGTGCGTGTACCGTACGGCAAGTTCTAAATGCGAAACCGTTGGCATATCGGTGTGATCTGCAACTCAAGTCAGTCATCCCCGTATCAACGGTAGTACTGTTCGGGAGAATAACGAACGGAGGATTGCACTGTTTATCTGTTCCGCGACTCGATCGCGCCTTTCTTGATGCAAATACCTCACCATTGGACTGTTCTCTGGGATGGTGTATGCAAGTAGTCCGCCCACGTTCGAGAGTTCTTTCTGATAAGTGGCGCGGTCTTCGGCTTTCCCAAGACCGTTCGCAGTCGCGTATAGCTTTTGTACTCGAAACAACAGTTCCGCCTGATGTTTATCCACATCCTTTGGTTCGCGTTTCACCGGTGGTGTCAAGCTGACCATAACCATGGGGCTCCCTGCAGGCCGACTTGGTGGATTATAGACGAGAGGAACAGTTCGACAAGCCTCAATGAAACCCAGGATGCGTAAGTTGAGCGAGAGATGGACTGGGTTCACTGTTTCCGCGGTGTACTCGAGCCGTGAGGGGTCCGCGTTCTCGTCCGATACCTCCATCTCGTCATGACCATTGTCTTCTGCGAGTACACTTGGGAAATGTTGGTTCAGTAAACGGGTTGCCTCCTCTACTCTGCCCGAGAGAATCTCGAACTGTATGCCTGATGGTGATGACGACGGACCATCGACGTCAGCTCGGGGTATTCACCACTTCAAGAGACGGGACGGAAGGATGACTGTGGGGTACATACGTACGTTGTCGCAGGCGAATATTCTTGATAATGTCCTCGCTCAGGTCCATTGAGCCTTGGGAACCAAAACCACCCATCCCGTCTCCCACCCGAGTGACCGTTCCGTCACAAATCTCATCACCGTCCTTGTCAAGATGTCGTACGGCACTGTCCTTTGCGAACGCTTGTGCAGTGTTCAAGTAGCAGTTGTGGCATAGGTAGTTGAGCACAAGGTTGCGCTGTGTGTAATGCAGCAAGGGAGTTACATCGCGTGGTCAGCACGAGACTCCGGGGAAGAAAGGCAATGGAGGTCATACCAGATGGTCTGGTTGAGGTTCGGCGAGACCTTGGTTGCCCATGGGTTCAGCGCTTCCATGCCCGAGGTCGCGCCCTTTGTTGGTCCCGGTTGGCATCGTCTAATGGGGAGAATGGAACAGACACGTGCTCTCCTAAATGGTGGGCAGGAAGGACTTGAGGAAGGGTCTCAGCTCGTTCACTATGCTGATGGTACTGAATTATAAACTATTCTTGTAGCGTGGTATAGCACATGCATTATATATCGAGGGGCCCATGATGTACAGTATGTATCACCAATGTGAATCGCAAAATTAGCCGGATGCCTCAATCATGCCCGAGTCCTCGAATGCGGCACGACAACTCTCTCACCATGCAACCACTGTGAATGGGCACGCGTGTCTGCAAGTGCGTCACCCCTAAGGAGCCCGGCTGTCTCTTCCGCAAGCGCCGCACTCCGTACAAGGGAGTTTCCTCGACTTCGGCTATATCCTCGCCGGGGATGCCTACCTCTGTAGATGAAAGATTGGGTGACGATTGTGATGTCGAATATGAAGGTTCCACCACTCCCTAGCAAGTACCTGCCAGAAAGAAGAAGGAAACATGTGAGTATGGGAAGCGCATGCTTGCGGGATAACGCACGGAATACTCTCACGAAAGAATTCGGTCGAAGCTGGCGGTGGGAGATGGGCTTGAGGAGACGTGAGGAGCGACGACACGTAGAAAAAGTTGCCGAGGAAAGCGAATATGAAAAGATACATCGAGAGACCCTGCAACGCCACGAATCAGAATCAAACCTGTACTCGAGACAATTTCACTGCACCTCAACAGATTTCCTGCAGTACTAAGGAATGGACGGGATATGCGTTAGCAAAGAACTTTGAGACACGACAAAGACTTACGTTCTTCCATATTTGCGGTAATCGTGATGTCAAATAGAGAGTAGTGCATAGCCATGCAAAGATACGCCCGATGATGCGCTGGTATGTTGCGTCATCTCCGGGTTGTTGATGCTGGCTGAAAATAACATCATTCAGGAGCGAGGGAGCCTCCAGATGGATGAATGAAGGCGACGGGTCCGGGAGGTGGATGACTGGATCATGTGCGGCGGGCAATCCAGTTATCGTCGAAAGGTCCAAGCTGGAGCTTGGTGCCAGCACCGCTCCTGTGATTTCCCTCCTACCGACCAGGGCCTGCACGCCACCAGTATATCTTCCAAAGCTGAAGAGCGCACCCATGCCCAGCAGAACCATCCCAGCGCTCCTCCGACTAGCTCGCGACGCAGTTCGCCTTTCCGTCTCCCCATCGTCTTCCTCAGCTAGATCCTCTGAATCCTCGCCTCGTCGCAATGACCTTCCTCTCGCAAGTGCCGCAGCCGCGGCAGCAGATGTAGACGCAGGGTGGGCGGATGTATGGATGATGGGCGACATCTGGCGTCTTGCAGGAGCTCCCTGCTGTGGCAGTTCGAGCCTCTCCTGACTCCATGACACGCGCTTCCTCCGTCCGGTCTCGGAATGGAAACTGTCCGAAAGTGCAGAGAGCACCGCGTCGCTTACCTCGTCCTGACCCTCATCGGACGCGTGTGGGGCAGCGGAGGACTCATCGATCGGGGGTTCATCGCCAAACTTTTTCGGGCGGCGGTGTTCTGGATGGACGTCAGGATAAGCGGCCAGAGCGGCTGCTGCCGCGATGTTACCCGCTGTGGCGGATAATGTGCGGTAATGTGATGCATCTACAGATAGGCGTCGTGCAGATGATGTAGTGCGCGAGCGGGAATGAGGATAGACAATGGGTGGCGTCTTGGGACCGCCGCCATAGTAGAAGTATTGGTACAAAAGACCGCAATCTACGAGGCAAAAGTACGTGGCGAGATACGTCTTCTCGGGTGAGCATCATCGGGAGAGACAGAGGCACGAACAGATGCTCACCTGAAAGGGCAATTGACGTGTGAGGAGGCAACCGATCAAGTTAGAAGCATCTCCTGTAAGTCGCAAGAAATGAGACCGACAACAGCGAAAATGGCGCGAATTTCGCGTACCGAGCATCCAGTTGAATAAGAAAGGAAGCGCGAGACTCTCGCAAGATTGCTGCTTTATGTTCTCGAGAATTTGCCTAACGAGATCGTATCAGATAACGCTCTCGAAGACCCGAATGGTGCAATTGTCGACTCACGGGAATTGCGCACCCAGCCAACAGCACATTGAAATATAACCTAGCAGCTCGCTGAAAGACTCAATGAGGACCATTGTCGTTGTTTCGTTACTTGGGTAGGAGTCAGCCCGACCGGCGTTGGCAGAGATCGATGTAGGGTATGTTCACACAGCGTTCTAAGGGGGGGCATGCCAGCCCAGCCGTGTCTGCTCGAGGTCTTGAATAGTAGCTGACTGAGAACTTGTTTGGAACTTCCTCCGCGTCGCCGCTTTTCGGCTCCCACCCGCGGCTGTGCTGCACGGAGCTGCGATAACGGAGCGATATAGCAAAATCAAAGACGCCAAATCTGCGCACGTCGCACGAACTGCCAACAAACATTCTCACTCAGTCCCCACTGGGGTATCGTACACGTGTACACGCGCCCATGCCAGCGAACATCTGGGGAAACCGGGGAAACCGGGGAAACCGGGCCACGCGAGAGATAGGCTGCTCACACGACTTGGCAGGCAGCGGGAACGTACATGAGCTATTTGTGACGTCTACGGCTTTATCCATCCTCGACAGTCTACCGAGCCACACAGGCATCCTCCTTTCACAGCTCGTTTCCCTTTCTTGGGAAGCTCATCTTCCGCGTGAGGGTAATAGTCAATCGTAAGTTCGGCACCTGCTGCTATATCCATGGATGCAACAAATGCCACGTACGGCATATTCACCTGTGGCCCGAGTCGGGTTACGACTGCATTGCACAAGAATGGATTGCTTACGTCTGGGATTGTGTCGTATACAACAGAGCAAACCTCCATGTTTGGACTACATGAGTGGCTATCGGATGCAAGTCAGCAAGGCACATCGGAAAGCTGGCAACATACTTTACGAAGCGTGTCCAGTTTCCTCCAGTAGCCCTTCAGTTTACGCCGCAAGATCACAATAGATATCTCACCATGTGTATAAGAGTCCACAGTGTATCTTCCTCCCAAGTTCTCTGAGTCTTTGACTTCAGTGCCATCAAGATCAAACAAGTAACCATGATGTTCTTCAGGTAATGATTCAACTTCGTCTCGTCGACTAGTACCATTCAGTTCGTCAACTCGAACCTGATATAGCGAGGTGTGTACTTACACCAGCATTCTGCAGTTACGAGGCGCGAGGTTAGTGGTCGTTCATCTCGACAAGAGTATCATATTACCCTGTGTAAGTTCCAAGAACCTTGCCGCGAGGAATGTCGTCCAGCGCGCGCGCACCCCATCCACATCGCATCGTGTCAAAAATTTCGATGCGAGTGTCGCGGGGACGTTGAGCGACACGGTTTTCACAATCATCGTTACACGTACAGTACTGTGAGTTGATGCAATGTTAGATCAAAAAAATTACCCCCACATACAGCCAAACCTTGTTGCATTCGATGACCTCTACACCGCGTGGGACATTGAAGTTGAACAAGCTCTGCACCCCTCTGTCAGACGTAATTAAGGCTGGAAGTTACTGCAGGCTTACCTTGGAATAGGCGAAGACTTTGGTCTCGTTGTGGGGGTCTAAAACTTCAGAAGAGGCTTGACAAGAGCACTCTGACGGGTCTGTACAGACGACACAATCACACACAGTGAAGACGCCGCGTGATACCTCAAAAGTCTCTTGTAGCTCATCGTCGCTGTGTAATATGAGTGAACAAGTCCTCTTCGCAGAGAATGATCATACCAAAATATGTAGCTTTTCTCGATATATCTGAAACGCCTGAGATTTGGTGGGATTTCTTCATCAAAGATATCAGATGAGATGCGAACAGGAGCAGCCCTCGCATCTCTCGCAGCTTTACACCACGATGATTGGAGACGCCCTCGTCTGGGACACAAAGTCAACTGGCAAAAAACGCCACAAATCGGACCCGTGCTTACAGTGTCGGTTGTTGGATGATGACAGACGGAAGCGATGCCTGCACAATCTCAGAATCCTTTGAGGAACCGGCCGAAACCGGAGTCCATGGTAGTTTCCCTCTTTGTGAGAGGGCTGACGGAGTGGCGGAACTTCTGATCGAGGAAGCTGGGGTGCGACCTCGTCCGCGCCGGGACGTAGAAGCGGATGCGACGGGAGATGACGCAACTATTGTAGGAGAAGACGTCCTACCCGCACGAGAAGCCACAGTTGCCGAGGAGCCAGCAGTGTTGCCCCGTCTTACCCTAAGTCTCGAATTAGCTTCTGCGCCCCTCTCTGGTTCTTGCAGCCTGCCATACGCGACCTCTATCTCTGCGTCCCAGTTTTCTGTCGAGATAGGAGCTGCGCGACGCCTTTTCTCTAACTTCTCATCGTACGCCTGTCGGCGATGGTGAGTGATGCGTTTGTGTACCGCGTCATCTGGCCATGGAACTTCCATGTCGAGGGAATTTTCTGCTATGGTAGTCCGTATGCGTTTCTGAATTTTCTTCCACGCGGTTATCATTTCGCGCTTCTCAAAATTGTCTTCGGTGTGCCATGTCGTGTTCGAACCATCCTTTCGATGCCAGTCTTCCCATCTCACCTACATTTCGAGGAAAGTGTAAGTAGGGAGACTGCGTCACACACAGTCAGATGATGGGAAACGCACTTCATATCTGTGTATACATGCTGAGATCGTGCGTGCTGCCAGGTTAACCTCCCATACCTTGACGTGCCATCGAGACGAATTTCTTCGCCGACAACACCACGGACTGGCCATTCGTTGGACTCATTTCCGCCTGATGCATCGCTCCAAGACTCTTCTGGTGTTGGAGATGGTCGCCACATTCGATCTTCTTCCATTGTGAATGAAGGTAGCTGAGAGATGAAACGTCCTGGTTGTAACTTAGTGGGTGTAGTACATACTACGTTTGAGTTCGCAACTTCGCACTATCTCCGAGTCACGTGTATTGATTTTTACGCGTCCGAGTCAACGCGTCCAGACACGCCAAAGTCTTTGATCCCAACTCCCATCATGCTGAGGCGGGCGCCAACGACGACAGATGGAAAAGTCGTAGATCGCTTACAAGAAAGTACCCGAGTATACAAGCCATTCAAACCACCTACAGCCCTCGTGTCCACAGAACGTGTGCAACCAGCCCGGAAACGCAAGCGCGTCTCGTACAAGGATGCCCAGGCCGATGAGAACGACTCCGACTCCGACGATGCACGGAAGAAGAAGAAGAAGAACAAGGATAAGGATGGGGGATATACCGAGGAGGAACTCAAGGCCGCCATCAAGACCTATCCAGTGTACAAACCAAAGCCATTCGAGTTGACGACACGCAGGTTCTCGATGCCAACCATGACCAACAAGAGCGGAGAGGTTGTTCTGCTCGTTTCAACCGGTGCCTCTCTTGGTATTCGGCCACAGGCCAAGATTATCCCTCGGCCGCTACATGATCCAATGGAAGACCACGCGATCGTGTTGTATGACCCGACTATTGATGACCGGGAGACTGACGAGGAAAAGCAGGAAAGGGAGAAGGAAGAGGCTAAGGAACGTGCGGCAAGGGAGGCACAAGAAAAGACGGCAGGAATGTACAATCCCCACAAGAGCCTCCGAGCGCTCCTGGGCGAAGGCAAAGACAAGAAGGAGGCTATCCCCAAAGTACCTGTCGTCATCGATCCTCGTCTCTGCAAGGTCCTTCGTCCCCACCAGGTTGAGGGTGTGAAGGTAACCTCAGAAGTCCTAGATGTATTCGAAGCTCATTGTATGCTGTCAGTTCTTGTACAAATGCACAACGGGAATGTTGGTCGACAATCAATACGGGTGCATCATGGCCGATGAGATGGGTCTCGGCAAAACCCTTCAGTGCATTGCTCTTCTCTGGACTCTGGTGAAACAGTCTCCGCACGCCGGTAAGTCAACGATAGAAAAGTGCATTATAGCGTGTCCGTCTAGTCTGGTCAAAAACTGGGCAAATGAATTGGGTACGTCCTTCTCCGACCCGTGAATTCCGCACCATTGTCAACAGCGCCGCAGTTAAATGGTTGGGCAAGGACGCGATCTCGGCACTCGCTATTGACGGCAAAGGTGGAAAGGCAGAGTTGCTGGCGAAAGTCGGGAGATGGGTGGAAGCTCAAGGTCGAAATGTTACCCAACCAGGTAAACCCGTTGTATTTTTCTTCCATGTTTCAACAGTTGACCTCATTGTGAACCACAATCAAGTGATGATTGTATCCTACGAGACACTTCGCACACTATCAGCTCATCTCGCCAATTGTACTATCGGTCTGCTGCTCTGTGACGAGGGACACAGACTCAAGAATTCTGGTCTGTGCTCCTTGTCTGTCTTGTGAAACTCAGCGGGAGAGCAGTTGCTCACCTCTGCTTTCTTTGCTGCAGACTCACTTACCTTCCAGTCACTTAATGCACTTGACGTGAAACGACGCGTTATCCTAACGGGAACGCCTATCCAGGTGAGCCGATCTTTCCTTGTTCCTAGCGCATATATGCGTCTTCCTTGCGGACTCAACATTTTTATTTTCAGAACGATCTCTCAGAATACTTTTCGCTTCTCAATTTTGCCAACCCGAATTTCCTGGGCTCCCGCGAAGATTTCAGAAAGAACTTCGAGAATGCTATCATCCGGGGTCGTGACGCCAGTTCGTCGGCTGAGGTGCAGGCTGTTTCCGAGAAGAAGCTCAAGGAGCTCGGTGGGCTTGTCACGAAATTCATCATTCGACGGACAAACGATCTATTGTCGAAATATCGTACGTGTCTTCGTTATTACCGAATTTCAGTGCATTCACGTGCCTTCTTGTAGTGCCGGTCAAATACGAACAAGTCGTTTTCTGCAAGCTTTCGGATTTTCAACTTTCCTTATACCGCCTCTTCATTTCATCTCCCGAAATCAGGGCCCTACTACGTGGTACCGAGTCACAACCACTCAAGGCCATCAATATTTTGAAGAAGCTTTGCAATCACCCTGAATTACTCAACCTACCGGACGATCTTAAAGGTTCTGAAGCGCTCATTCCCGAGGGATTTGTGGGAGCTGGTGGGAGTGCAAACAGAGGTGGAGGTGGAGGTAGGCAGGGAGGGAGGGGGAACCAGGATAAAGGTGTTAGGTCTGAATGGGGAGGAAAGTTCGTCGTCTTGGAGAGGTGATTGATTTTCTTTCTTTCTGCTGCGATCCCTTGACGCATGATCGATCGCTCCCACAGATTCCTTCATCAAATCAAAACGACCACCAACGATAAGATTGTCCTTATTAGCAATTATACCCAGACACTCGACCTATTTGAGAAGCTATGTCGAAGTAAAAAGTGGGTCTATTTCTTCCTCTCCTTCTTTTACCAGTTTTCATGTTACTATTCAAGGTATGGCTTCTTCCGCTTGGACGGCACGATGACGATCACCAAACGTCAGAAATTTGTGGATCAATTCAACGACCCCAGCGGGAAAGAGTTTATATTCTTGCTCAGCTCGAAAGCTGGTGGATGTGGTATCAACCTAATCGGGGCAAACCGCTTGATCCTTTTCGATCCTGGTATGTCTGGCCTGTCGTTACATTCTGGATGGATAGATGACGCTGGCTTCAAAGACTGGAATCCGGCTGCTGATCAACAGGCACTCGCCCGTGTGTGGCGTGATGGACAGAAGAAAGAATGTATGTGAACGTGTCAACATCTTGTGAGGCTTCCTGACTGACTTCATCAAGGTTTCGTATACCGATTCATTTCGACTGGAACCATCGAGGAAAAGATCTTCCAACGACAAGCATCGAAACAGGCTTTGTCCTCTGCCGTCGTGGATGAGAAAGAAGATGCAGAACGACATTTTTCGCTCGAATCCCTTCGACAGCTTTTCACATTTAACGAGAGCACGATATGCGACACGCACGACACATTCAAATGTAAGAGATGCAAGAATGGGAAACAGGTCACAAAGAATAGCACCTTGCTGTATGGAGATGGAAGCACGTGCGTTTTTTCGATTTAAGGATGGAAGGATGTTGCTGACCGTATTCGATTCTAGCTGGAATCATTTCACGAATGCGGAGTTGAAGGGAAACCACGACGATTTGCTCCGAGCCGAGGTCGACTTACCCGAGGTTTCGTTCGTTTTCCAGTACATTAGCCATTAACCAGCATACATCCCGGATCGACATTCGTTACATTTGGAGCATCGACGGACCATCATACCACACTGCTGTACTACCACTAGGAGTCATGTTGAACAATTAATTATTGAAACTTATTTAAATAAATATTTATAGATTAGATAAAACCTTCACCTGAAATTCGCACGGATCGTTGACGCTCTCTAATATGTCGAGCAGAGCAGGAGGATTGTACGGTGGAATCCAATTCTCTTCAGGCGCAACCCTCAACTTTTCCTCCTCCTCCTCCTCTCCTGCTCCTGCTCCACCACCACCACCACCACCAGCAGCGCCAACACAACCAGTAGTGAAAACTCAAGTCTCCAATGCACCCTCAAAGCCGCCTGAGGCGCCAACCAATACCACAAATGTCGAGGAAGGAGTTGCATCATCAGTAGGAGCTGGATCTGGATCTGGGTCGGTGGCAGGAAAACCTACAGCCGGTATCTCTCCCTCCCCTGTACCTTGATGTGTGCAGCCAAAATATTGACCGTGTCGCAATCATGACCGTTTTACGCTTCCGCGTCCACACTACCCCCTTACTCGCTCGTCAAACATTCAGGATGGTCCGCCGCACTCGCGTTCGCACCCGTGCGTAGGACACAACTGAAGGCGAAGCCAGCTGCGACAAGGCTACCACCAGGGGCGATGGCTATTTCAGCTTCGTCTTCAGCAACCGCAGCCCCACCGCCTCCGATGCACGGTTCCGTCAACTCGAGTGCGACCGTCTCTGCTACTGCCGTCGTGTTTGCCCCACCAGAATTGGTCACCCCAGGAAACGATCAAGCGGTAGTCAAGGACGAAGCAAGTTCTGGATGGCGGAAGAAGGAAGCTTGGGGAAAGAAAGTCAAGCCCCCGTCGATGGTTCTTGACGAAGACATCAACGGTTTCCGGGCTCAGCAGAAGCGCAAAGGCGGTGCTGGCGGTGGTGGGAAAAGGGGGAAGAAGGCGAGCAAGCACCTCTGGTCCTCTTCACCTGTTGACAGTTTCGTTTCAGAACAAAAATCTGCAGCCCGTGTCCGTGTGGGATCCCATGGAACAATATGATCCCCTGAAACCGAACGATTACAACGAATACAAGCTCTGGAAGCAACGTGACCGCATTGAACGCGCTGCGGCAAGAGCTGCTGAGCGGAAGCGTGCACGCGATGCTATAGACAGGGGTAGTGATCAAACTGATTCGGGGAGTGATGACGAACGTCCTCGCAAGAGTGGTATGTCCTGTTTCTCTTGCCTGCTTCCATACTAGACCTCACATTTCTTGTAGGACGATTCGATGACCAGGAAAGCGTTGATCGGTGGACTCGCGCAGACGATGACCGTCCACGTGGGCTTGGGAGTACCGATGCTCCTCCAGCTTCCTTGGACCGTAACATGTCTGGTGAGGACGCATATATGCGTCGTTTGGCAATGTCGCAAGGCGTAGCACCTCCCAGAGCGCCTTCCCCTCCAGCGGTCCAGGTTGATCGGAATAGGTCTGGTGAAGAAGCATACCAGAGGCGTTTGGTAATGGCCGCTGGAGAACATACTCCTCAAAGCACAGTTATCTGGCCGACATATGACGAAGAGGAGAGCATCGATGTGACTGAACAACTACCAGCCTCGGTGCATCGCTCAGAAACGGGAGACGAAGCCTACCAGCGACGTCTTGCCATGAGCCAAGGTCTGCGTCCTACAGCAGCTCCTTTTCTGCCCTCGCTGCCGCCTCCAATGCCGCGTTCACCCACACCTCCGAGTGTTGCTCAGCCACCCTCTCCTCCACGTTTGGCATACAACCCTTTCGCGCCCCCTGCCAATATTCCGCCACCGCCTCCACCAGGTCAAATTCCCAGCGGGTTTGAGGATAAAGTCAAAGCCGCCGCCAACATCGCCGCAAAATTAAGTGCACTGGCCGCCGCCGCAGGTACAAGCGGCTCTGGGACTAGTTCCCCTGCCCCACCTCCACCGCAAGAAGAGGGTGGGTCTAAGAGGTGAGCTCCGTTCACCTCAGTCGGTCTTTGGATGACGTCAACATTCATCGTTCACAGAACCGACCCTCATGGTTTCGCTGCTCGCCTCATGGCCAAATGGGGTCACAAAGAAGGCCAAGGACTTGGTGCAGATGGTTCTGGTATCGTCAACGCGCTTACAGTCGAGCAAATTGCACAAGCCAAGGGTGATAAAGGGAAGAAGGGTGGCAAAGGGAACAAGAATGGCGCAGGGCAAGGACCGGGCAAACCCTCAATCGGATCCAAGATGGGAAGGATCATTAACGATAACGAGGATGCGAGAGCACGCGAGGATCGCGAGAGATTTGGCGAACCAAGTCGGGTGGTTGTGCTAACGAACATGGTGGGTCCTGAAGACCTCAATGATGGTGATTTGCGAGACGAGATCGGTAAGTTTGATTGATACCCTGTGTTGTGTGTATCCTCGATTCACACCCATCATTGTAGGTGACGAATGCTCGAAGAATGGAACGGTCGAACGTGTCATCGTTCATCTCTGCTACCCACCACCGTCGAACGTGGAGGAGGCCGTACGCATATTTGTATTATTCGCTGGGCCGTCTGGTGCGTGGAAGACGGTGCGAGAGATGGATGGAAGATATTTTGGAGGGCGAGCTGTCAGGGCGAGATATTTCTCCGAAGCGCTGTTCCTTCAACATGACCTAGATGTTTCTTTTTCGTGAGCTTGTCCGACATCACATGGTTTGTTACGTATGTCGTTGCTTGTTATCGGCTTGTCTATATTGTCAGAATGATGTTAGAAGATTGGTTTCCCTATGTCGATGCACAAGATAATTCAGATCGACGAAGTGGCTGCTTCGAATTCTGCAGGGTTGCACAAATCAAAACCAATAAACAGGCATCGTACAGTAGACACTAGCGGTCTTGCAACTGGAATCTGTTTCACCTCAGTTCGCCTCATTCATGCCAACATCGATTCTTCGCCTTCTACTAGTAATTTGAGTTTTTCGATGTGATAGATTTCCGTGGGGACGGCCCAGGTGAAAGTCTAGTCCACCCAAGAGTCGGATGAAGATTCAGACATAAGTTGCTAGCTCAAGCTAATTAGCTACCTGTGTGTGCTACGTTTGGCAGTTGACGCGGGATATCATCCTGAGCTCAAGTGAAGAAGATAACCATATCAATCTATTCAAGGTTGATGCAGCCCCCGCGCCAGATGTGGTTCGGATCAATGAGGCGGCAAGTGATGCGTCCAAAGTAGATGCTGCCGGTCGGTTGTCCTCGAAAGGGGGGAACGCGTCTGAGCTCAGAGGCTATCGACCAACTTACCCATCCTTCGACACCACCTCCACCCGACGCAAACATAAACAATCCATCGCATAAATCAAAACCAATAAACAGGGAAGGTGCCGAGTGGCCGTATTGTATAGTACGCACTAGCAGTCTTGCAACTGTTCAGAACGGAGTCACAAATAATCGAGAGAATATATCAAACAGTCCAATGCAGAAAGGAGAACAAGGCGGGTTTCGATATGGAGAAAGGAAGAGGAATAAAGGGCTTATGTAGAGGGAAAAACGCGGTGGATGGAATGGGAATAGAAAAAAAAAGGGACACCTGGCGCAAATGGACATAAATAACGTCGACTGTCTCGAGATGCGTCATAAATAGGTGAATGAGAAAATTGGCATGTACTTGAGAAAATGAAAAATGTGGATGGTAGATGGCGGTGAATGAACCGTCCTATACGCACAGATAATCACAGATGATGGTGAGGTTTTGCTGGGGCGAAACCGTGCAGTGAATTGCGTAGTCAAACAAATGGAGCGTGCGGTCGATTTATTGGCTATAGGTGCGAAGATGATGTGTTCGAATGCAGATTAATGCTGAAGAAAATGATGTTGGGGATGATTCGAAATGGATTGAGATAGGTTTTCGTTCAAAGATCTGGCGAGGCCTGGGCCACCGGAGAGAGCGTGCAGGAATAGGGAACAACGAGCGTAGCAATACGTGCCATGGCGAGACGTGATAACCCCGGGAGACGGAGAGTAGTCGTAGCAATAGACGTGATCGGAGGAACAATTGAAACGTTTGAGCAAGCTCCAAAGGGGGGGAGGGAACGCGGCGATGGATAGCCTTCATGACCAGCAACGAGCGAACAAAGAAATCGAGCTGAAAACAAAAGGGGAGGAAACTACAACAGCCTTCTAATGCAAAGGATGTCGGGAGCTGCAGCAAACGAGAAGTAAGCTCAGTGTCAGTACGCCGCCATGCGGGCAGCGTCGAAGGTCTCGGCGCGTGTGATTAGCCCACGGCCCATCCTCTTGACCTTCGACGTAACGCCTTTGTTGGGGGGTGGGCACGGACTATCACCGATATCAGTTTCTTCATCATCGGTCAGAGTAATGTTGCCGATTTCTGCCAAGGTCGATAGGCCGTTACGACGGGTACGGGCGGCATTGGCCGCAGCGAACAACTGGGAGCTACCGACTGGAGCGGTGTTGCGTTTCGATGATGGTTGTTGCAGTTGCTGTTGTTGCTGCGTCATGCTGGAAAGTTTGGAACCGAGTTCTCCATAAGCATACGACTTGGTGCGGCCGAATTTTGTCTTGCGGAACTGATCCAGATCCTCGCGCCGAGAGAGTGCATGGCTGGGGTCATCCATAGTAACATAGCCCCACGGTTGGCAGCGACTACCAGAGTGCTTGTAATACGCGCAGTATCCACCTTCCAAGAGGTACACTTCCGGATAGTGGATCTTGGGGTACACATGGTTGTTCATGGCGCGGTCTTTGGAACGCAGGTGCTTCGCGCTGCGACAACGATCAGCATGATTCGAAAGTACTCAAGGAGAGTACTTTACATCGTCGGAGCTCTTTTGGCACTGAACTCGCAGTGGAAGACCAAAACCGTCTTTCGGGAATTATCACCGCTAACAGATGGCTTTGGTCTTGTATGGGTCAAAAGAAACTCCTCTACTCTAGCTGTAGTGTTGATGTTGACTGCGCCGGGGATATGACCACCGTTGAATTCGTACTCGAAGCGACAGTCGATAACATGGAATTGAGCAATCCGATCATTGTATGCACCGTCCAAAAGATCGTCCATCTAGAAAACCAAGGTTACTGAAAGTTGCCCATGCTGATGGCGACCAAGAACCTACAGTCTTTGGATGAATCCTCATCAATCCGTCTTCCCGTACACGGTGGCATGGGAGTATCTTGCCCACTGTCTCGTTATCGCCAAAGCTCGGAAGTCCTGCAAGCATGAACTTCGCCGAAGGACTTTCAGATGCCTCATCCCGCACAATCGGGCCAGCCGCTGTGAAAGGTCTGAAGTCCTCCGTACCATCACGCCGGCGGATGGTCTTGGACTGCTGGCGTTTCGTGTACGCTTGAGCAGGAGACGACAAGTCTGGTCCATCGAAGGATGAGTCGGACATATTCTCACCGCCCGTGGGCGGAAGCATCGCCGATACAACACGGCGATTGATACCCAACTTTAAGGCGGCGATGCCCTGCGAAGGAGATTCTTCAGAATTCATTGCAGGGTACGCTGAACGAGCGTCACCCCCCGCGGGTTGAACCTGTGCAGAGAAGACGGGGCGACGGGGACGCTTGTTGGCATTTGGAGGAGCACCGAGGCCTTCCAAACCCGGTTTATTAAAGCTGGACAATAGGAATCCGCTCCCCTTGCGCGCGAGCTTGTGCTGGAAGGGAGACGAAGGAGCAGGTGAGGAAGGGTCCTCTTGCTCCGCACGAAGGACGGCCGGGGGTGACAACGAGCGTCGCTTCTTGGGCTGGCCAGCGCCGGGTGATTCGAGTCGAGTCGGAGACATGCTGCCATAGAAGAGGTTGTTGAACCCAGTGATCGTGGGCGCGGCAGACGGGGGAGGAGAGCTCAGAGGATCCTCATTTTGAGGCGCTGGGGCCGGGTCTACGTCCATCGCGTCTTCCGAAGCAAAAGAATAAGATATTTCCGTAGACTGTGAATGACAGTGGTTGAGATATACTCCAAGAGTAAGACCGATAATTTGCTCTTACGGGTGCGAATGGACCTTCTTCAAATGTCCGAATATTTGCCTGTGGCTTGTAAGGGAGCCATTCGACAGGTAACGCGGTACGCTGAGTAGGCTTCAAGCCGGACTGTGTGCCAGACTTTGAATCCGACATCGAGTCGTTTGAAATGTTGCCATTGCTCAGGTCTTGCCCGAACATGCGTGCAGCACTCGTGTACGCGCGTGGTCGATTCACCGGTTTGCTGAAGTGTTCGTTTTCCTTGCGGGGGACGTGGGCTGGCATGGGGGAAACGTCCATCGCATCGTCTTGAGAGATGTTCACGTAGTCGCGTGGAGGCGAGTTGAGGGACATGGTGGAAGCGAAGGAGAGTTCGAGATCCGAGGATAGGAATTCATCGACGTCATCATGAGGTTTGACAGGTTGGGTCCGTTTGCGAAGAGGCGCTAGTGGGGCGCTAAGGTATTGCGAAGAGGCCGACGAAAGAGTAGAGAAGAAAGTCATGTCTCGAGATGCAAATGAGTAATCGTGATGATCTCTCTTGCGCCTCTTGTTCGAGTGGTAGTCTGGAAGTTGTGTCATGAGGGAGGGGCGTTGTACAACAAGTTTGAAATAGTTGAGAAATAGAGTTGAACGTTGCAGGTTGTACAATGTGTTGTACAGTTTGACCAGACGGTACCCAGGATAGAGGGTACAGTCAGTATTCGGGAGGAAGATGAAAGTTGAACAGGTGTGGAATAAATACCAACCGATTTGTGGTCCGAAAAAGTTTGATCGTGCCGACGTGTTTATTTAAACGATTCTGTCGAGAAATCAAAGATAATCAGTACTGCAGTGCCGGGCAAGGTTAACAAAGGAAGGTAGTGAAGTGAGGTTGAAAGGCCATTGTCCGCCCAAGGTGGACGAACTGCACGAACCAACCTCGTGGCTCGCTTAGAAGGCGGATCCCTTTGACGGGGAGGAAAAGAAGCAAAAGAAATCTTTACCTTTGAACGTAATGAGTGAATTGACGGAGGAGGCCGGGCCTAGATACGGGAGGTTAGCACGGGGAGGTCAGAGCAAGTTGCGAGCTGGGACAGTCTAAGAACAAGCTCGGGAAGGGAGTCTCACGGGGGGTAACAATTGTACAGGAACCTGAGGAAATGTAAGCAAACTCTGCGTGTGGACAATTGTGGGTCCGGATTCCGTCCCTTGCCATAATAAGTGAGCACACACTTCCAAGACACTTTGACGCGTCGTAACTCACCAGAAAGCGTATATCCAGTCGAAATATAAGAAGATTGAGGTCCTAAATCAAAGGATGGGTATGCTGGACGCGTCGTCCTTTCAGTTCTGCCTGTTCCAACTAGAACTGCTACAAAGAACGCTTGTTTGGTTCCTCTTTGGCTCAAGTTGACTTTCATCACGTGCTCCGAACATCAAAATCCTTCCTCGGTACAAGGGTGGTCGTCATGCCATTTCCGCATCAAGAATGAACCGATGTAATCTTATCTATAAGGAATCTATCGAATACACGATCCAAATCATAGAATACGCCTCTTCTCAAGTGTTGGACGCGGGTCCTGCACATTCACCTGATCCCACCTTTGGGGGAAATGTGAGTCAGATGCATGAGACGGTACGAATACCTGACGTACTCGAGGAACACGTTCATCAACTTCGTAGGATGAATCTCTGGGTATTTTTCTTCGATGATCTTCATGAGTGAATTGAAGACGACCTGTAACAGTTGAGTTCCCCTCGCAGTATCTTCAAAACCCACGACTTCACCTCATGTCCAGCAGCGTTCAAGTGCAAACCGTCGTTGAGGTATTTCGAACAGGCCCGCTCGTCCCGACCAGCAGCCTCCCAGATTTCGGTCCAGATGTCGGCCACGGGGACGTCAATCTGCGCCCCTACTTCTTTCGCAGCTTCGGCGTACGACTTCGTCGCCTCGAAATTCCGTGATTCCCATTGGTGAGAGTTCACCGGTGGAGGGGTTATCAAAATGATTCGAGTACCGGGCGAATAATGCGCCGACGTAGGGGACCTAACCATGTTGACCAGGTGTTTCAAGTTCTCCTTGTAGCGGTCTAGCGGGACGTGTTGCGGGCTTGGAACAGGCGCAGCATCATTGGCACCATAGAAGATGGTCAAGAGCTGCACCCTTGGAACGTGGCTCTGTTCATGTTGTTTGGCAAGAATCTACCGAATATTGTATATCACAATGGCTTAGATTCGGAATCTGTGAATTACCTGCTCGAGGACTGGGATGGCCCAGTCGCTTTGGTACCCGCTGAGACCTCGATTGAGGACATCCAGTTTGCGCACATAAGCAGCTGGACGCGTCTTAAGTGACTGATCGCTGTTCAAGAGTGATAGACCTACACGCCAATCGTTGGGCAAATCCGGAAGGCTGCTCCCATCCCAGTTGAGTGAGGGAGTCTCCGAAGAGCATGATGACATCCTGCGTTGCGGCAGCCATATTTGCTTGTCTACTGGGAGAGACCGTCAAGATTCGCCCCAACGGTACCGAATGAAAGCGGGTCGCTTACCACCTGAAAAGCGGGGAGGGCACTTGAAGATGGGGGGGATAAAATGGAAGAAAGTCAGCCCAGCTTCGATAAATAGTCTTGTACGAGCTGAAGATAATCCGAGATAATCTAAAGATAACTCGAAACGGAATCCCATTCAAGACACGCGGCAGCCATGATCATGATATTCTGGGGCGTCTGTCTGCAAAGAGTGCTCTTGTGATCAACTCACGATCAGCCAAGTTCTGGGACAGACAGCTCTTAGTTCTAACCGCCCATGTGTGGTTGGTCGACACACGATACCAAAGGACATCATCACGGGCCCGTTCCTTGTCAAGGAGCACCGCGATCAGACTTGTTTGTTTGATCTGTGGTAAGTTGTCGGGGCGGAGGCCGGAAGAGGCACCGGCGCCGTTCCTGAATCGACAACCTCAGCCACTGTCACACAATCCTTACCATCATCCCAAGTCCTCCGAGAACCTGTCATCGAGGTCCATAGATGGCCTCTGCCAATCCAATACCACTTCGGGTTTCGAATAAGAAAGCCTATGTGTGGAATGTAGATGGTGGGGTCGATCTCATGGTCACCGTGCAACGTGTCTGATGAGTCTGAATCTCGCAGATATCGCCAAGTTACGTTCACACCACCACATCTGTGGCGTCTTGACCGGTACACTTCCCCATCTGTCCCAACAAAATGTATTCTTAGGCGTCCCTCTTTTGCTAATGCCCGAGGAGGTCGTCCTCCTCGTAGAGAAGGGTACGTCAGGTCGTCTATCGGTGTGCCAAATGTGACTGATTTAGCACCTTGTTTAATCACAGGACTCGCAATATTAGTAGATGACCAGACTGCACACCACGATCCGACCACGACAGAGCTTGAAAGGTGGGACTCCGAGCGGCTCCGCGGAGTCGGCGAACAGCTCGCTTTAGTAGAAGAGCACGAAGCCAGGGAGGCACTCAATCCAGATCGTGCAATGTCCATGAAAGCTCTCATCAAGCGCAAAGAGCGAGAAGAACGTAGAGCACGTGGCAAAACTAATGCTGCTGAATCGTCGCAGGGCATATCCCATGAAAGTCTATTTGCACCACTCAATAACGACCTTCCCGACCCCGCCGAATCGCTCGAATCTTCACGAACTGCGGGATCGGCGAGATCTGGTGTGACCGTACCTTTGAGCTCTACGACGCCGTACACGATCCATGTACCTGGCGTATCATCCCCGTTTGAATGGTATGCCGATTCAACTCATTCGTTCACGACCCTCAAAGCGGCACGAGAAGCCGGTATATGGGACTATCCTGAAACTCCCTTCGAGCGTGCACGGTGCGGCGTCTTCCGGGATTTGTGGGAGCAGGGTTGTTTCATGGGTGGGGGGATAAGGTTTGGCGGCGAATATTTGGTGTATCCAGGTGCGTTCCCCCACTCTCTTCTCTTTCATTTTGTTTGCTGTGTTTCACCCACCCGTGGCGCCCCATTGACCTGGTTAATTTCGGTCCCCATTGAAATGACTGGCGCTGTTCTTATCTTTCTGAGCACTTTGTCTGAGGTATTCTGATTTGTCTGTGCCCTTTTGTCTTTAGGGGACCCGCTACGATACCATTCCCATTTTGCCGCTACCGTTATCGAGTCTCCAGATGCCGCTCTCCGGCCGATGGAGATTGTTGCTCATGGTCGGCTTGGAACGGGTACGAAGAAGGCCCACCTATTTTGCGAGTGGGAGGAAGATAAGAAGTCTGTGACTTATTATTCAATCGAATGGGCAGGATTTGGGTGAGTGGCGCATATTTCAGGTAAATGAGTGCCAGGAAACACGTCGCTCTCGTGACATCCGTAGTAGTAAGACTCAACAAATGCATTCCATCGTAATTGGCAGTGTCCCTGCAGGTATAACAACATCCAAAGATCCACACGAAAAATTAAGCCAAAATTTAGTACTAATCCCTCTTGCGCCTGTCAGAGCTCCGGATCGCGTTTCGCTCGACTGGTCGCCCAGGATCGAGGAATGGCGGTTGGGGCTTCCTCGAGCTCACGCCAGGCGGAATCCGGTTCAACTCGATTCCTGCACCTTCTTCAGCTTTCTCGGACGAGTTGCTGAGTGCTCTATGGTGGCGGGGCTCACGAACGCCCCCTCCAACACTGAGGATTCGAACGATTAAATCATTAAGCCAAATGACCACGGCAAAGATAGGCAGCCGAATCGGAACGAGCGGCGAGGGATAGCGCGCTGCATCGTTACTTTCGGCGGAAGGTTGCGGATTAAACGGATCTTCTGGAACGGGCTGGGCATGCATCGCCATAATGATATACTGGAATGGAAGATTAGCTGACCTGAGACAGTCGTGATACGGCAAGTAAGGCGCAAACGAACCCCAGGGAATAGAAGTGCAAAGAGGGCAGCGTTTGCGAGACCGCTTCCCCAGGTGCAGATTGCCGCGGAAGGGAATCCGAATGCAAAGTAGTACATCCAACGTTCCTCGAGGTATCTCACCCTACTCGAAAGAGGGAGGCCGCGGGCGATCCAGATGAACCTATTCGCGACAAAGGTCAACCATGTCACCGTTTCGGATCAAACATTGCGTGATTGAGACTCACTCGAAACAGTAATACCTGGAATGAGTAAATTGTCATCGTTAGGACATGTTCCGGAGACAAAAGGCTTGGCGCGAAACTCACGCATCGATCCAACACATAAAAGCGAAGCTTATCATCGGACCTCCATACGGAATTGCATCGAGAGCGAAAGACACGATCATTGATGTGAGAACCATGACTGCTCGATAGGCGGACGTCGCCAGCATGGTGAGCATTCCTGTGTAAGTCACAGGTTGCTGCTGGGCGGCACGGTTCCCATGCTGGAGGACGAATGTACGTTTGGCAATAAGATTGCACCACGAACTCTGCAAGGGACACGGTATCATGTTAGAGTGGCTTATCGTAAAACTGACGTGGGAACGTGTTGCTGACGTTGAGGTAGAAGGACACTCCGACAACAGGGAGCAGCCAGAGTACTCTGTAGAACCACCCGACATTCCGGTGTAACCAACTTGGGTGGTCGTGGACGAGTGGTTGAAGTATCAAATCGAACGTGTAGATTGAGGTCAGAGAGAGGAGGTTGAGGAGGAGAGACTTGAGGATGTTAGACCGGATTTCAGGATCGCTATGTGGTGTGTGGGATGGGGAGACGCGAGTAGACGAGAGAAATGGTGTACCTTGATGCAGTCCCTATGACCAGATCCCATCTGAATGCGTCAAAGAGGCCAGTGAGAAACCATTTGGTCTGGAGCCAGAGCGTTTCACGGAGAGATAGGAATGTGGGATAGGCAGCGCGAGAGCTTGAGTGTCTGTGAGCATATTCATAAGGGTGTTGTAGTCGTCTTGGCATGAATCTAGCACCGTCTGTCTTAAGTGCTGCTCTTCGCCACTGTGAACCAGCTCTTCCACTAAATGAAGCTGTGAGATGCCAAGTGACGTGTGGAACTGATCGGCAACTTCCTCCCACCCTCGGCAATTTAGCTCAACCATAGCCGAACCTTCCCCGCAAACCCCTAGGTGTATCATCGGCCCACCCATCGGGGTACGCTCAGCACGTCGTATACTCAATGATCCCAAGCTCATGGTACATCTTGGACGTATTTCCAACAAAATTGGTGTCGCGGAAGACACTCCTGAGCATTTGCCGAGATGTTCTCCTCCGCACTCGCATCCTGACTTGACCAGCAAATCATATCTGACAAACGCTCATTACCACTCGCATCCAGAGAACGTCCCGCTAATCCCTAGAATGAAACATCACCCATTCATTTGGCAGAGTAATGTACAGTCAAACGAGGTTAGAATGCGCGGTAGAATTCTTTCAGCGATAAAAAACAATACAGGAGAGATAATAAGACGGAGAGAATAATAAAACGAGAATGGCACAGAGATACGGGGACAAGCATATCGAGCGATCACAGGCGTACAACATTCGAACGCAACCCTAGCGAGAGTGAGACAATAGAGAGACAGAAAGTGCATGCTCGAAACTCAAGCAACAGGACGTATCACGGTCTATTTCGTCACATCAGCGAAATTCGGGAAAACAACGCGATGAGGTACAACCTTCACTTCCTCGGACCGCTCACAAGTTATGTCGAAGCTTTAGCAGAAGCTCTCCTTGAAGGCACCTTCTTGCTGGCGGGAGCTTTCTTACTTGCTGGCGCCTTCTTAGCAGCAGCGACCTTCGCTTTGGAAGGAGCAGTCGTGCCAGTGAGAGCCTATGCGAAGTCAGCCTACCGGATAGAAGGACTGAATACATATCTGACCTTCTTAGCCGTCCCTCGCTTTGAGGGGGCAGTCGTCTTCTTTGCGGGTGCAGCCTTCCTGCCAGGAAGAACCTTCTTGTGAGCTTTAGCGACGGGGGCCTTTGGGGCTTTGGCAGCCTCAACCTTCTTCTCGGTCGCCCTCTTGGGGGCAGCTGCTTTCACGGCGGTCACAGCCTTTGTCTTTGCTGCCGGCTTTTTGGCAGCGGTGGATTTGGTAGCGGTGGATTTGGTAGTGGTGGCCCTGGTTGAGGCCGTCTTAGCGGGGCGGGCTTTGGTGACAGCTTTCGGTGCAGGAGCCTTGGCGGGTTTGTTCTGAAGATAGGGATCAGTAAAGTAGTCACGTGCTGGATGGGCACGGACCTCCTTCGACGCAGACGTATCGGCGGGCCTAGCGTTCTTTGGGGGGAGTTTAACTCTCCCTGACGGGCCTGTAGTGAGCTGAGTGAGCACATGAATGAGTACATGGATTTCAGTGAGTGTCACCTTTAGGTAGCACGAATATGCCCTTTTGGGCGCCAGAGGTGATAGCTCGTGCCAACTGAGTGTTCTGAGCGTTACCGATCTGAAGGTTGTACTGCTCCTCAACGTATCTGGACGGTGATCAGTCAGTTGTTCACTCGCATGCTAGTCGTGGAAGACATACTTCTTGATGTGGGGGCGGGATACTCCCTGACGAGCTTCCTCTGCATTTGCGATACACTCCTATTTACGGTCCCAGGCAGTCAGGAGCCATATCAAACATGAAGACAAGACCCAGAGCGAAAAATCGGTATGAGAATGACTTTAGCCATCATCCAGAGTCAGCCGCACAGAAAAGGGGGTGGGGGGACGAGACGTCCCCTCCGCCCTGCCTTTTTGGGCTAACAGTGCCCGACCACACATATATGACGACGACGGCGATGCAAGCCCGAAAGAGAATCGGAGACGCGATGGCTATGGAATGGGATATCAGCTACTAACCTTAATCATGTCAATCCAGCTTGGATGACTAGGGGCGGGACGTGCGGCGGCCTTCTTGGTGACTTTGGTGGTAGATGATTTCCTTGTAGACATCTTTGGAAGATATGATGTGTTGCGACTGTTAAACTTGATGGAAGGTGTCCGACTGAGGGAGTTGGGAGCTTGAGAAGAGGTCCGACTTATGACGGTAGTGGTTAAGGAGAGAGAGGTGTTAAAACTCCGAGGGCGCGTTGAGCAGTCAACAAAACTCAATTCGCGGAGTCACGTGAGTCAGTATTTGAGATATGGTGAACGCGACTGCCTATCACTCCACAATCGCTAGCTGGCCTACCCAGTCTGTTTGGGGGTGAGTATGAACCACGAGCGGGATGTTACGCTCCCAAACGAACAAAAAACGCGGTCGGAAACAGCAAACGAGTGTTGTATAAAAGTTACGCTCAAATCTCATGCGAAACCTGACAAATAATTCTGAAAGTTTGTGGGGAGGCTCAAATTATCGATCTGGTTTGCCCGAGTACGTTGGAATCGTGAATTTCTGTCCGCTACTCATTTTTTGGTGCGAGTAGAGATTCGGTATGTATGAGGGACGATAAACGGACGCGCGACGCGTCCAAAAAAGGAGCGCGTCTTGCGCCGTCCGCATATGGTCGGTCTCAGATCGCCCTCGGCATCATTTCCCGCGGTCACGATTGGCTGGAAGAGGAACGGGAGCATTAAATTGACGAGCCCAAATATTTGGTCAAGTTTGAAATTCGTGAGCAGTTGTCTGCTCTTGGTACTAGATTGGTGGCACAACGTCAAGCACCATGTCCGTGCCGCCGAGCCTCAGAGCAGCTGCGCGGTCTGCCTATCGTGACTTACTGAGGGCTTCCACTGCCACTTTTGCAGGTACATCAACCAGTCCTCTAACGTAGTGGTTCCTTCTAACCTTTTCTCAGGTGACACCCCAATACAGAAAGGTCGTTTGCGCGCTTTAACCCAGACATCCATCCCATTGACTTCTTCGTAGCTTTCCGTAACCAGATGCGCACAGCTACACTAGCTTTAGATGATACGGCACGCAACGACCCGGCTCATGTAGCAGAGAAGATACAACTTGCCAAGGAACTGGCAACTATATTACGCAAGAACGTGGTTCAGGCCCAAAAGGTTGAGTCGGGTGATAGAGAAGAGGCATGGAGTCAGTTTGATATCGGCTTTTATTTTGGATTCGGCTATTGACATCATTTCTCGTAGGGCTACGCTTCACACCAGACACAGAGATGGGAGACAATTCGACCATCAAGGACCCTCCACCGATCGAGCCTATGTCAAACCGCCGAGCACGCAGAATGGAGAAGGGAGGGCAAACGTCAGTCCCTCCGAGCAATCGAGGACTTCTATCTGAAGGCTGATGTTAGGGACACTGCAGATGCTGCTCCTCCTGATGTGGTCATTCCCCGCAATTTCTCAGCATTGAAAAAGGTCCACAAACAGCGGAATGTACCAGTAATTCGTGAGGAAGACTTAGAGGAATCGTTCGTGCGAGGTATGTTCGTTGCCAATTCACAGTCACATGATCCTGTGCTTACTTGTTTGCAGGCGGTGGTCCTGGTGGGCAATCGATCAATAAGACGGAAAATAACGTTCAGCTCCTTCATAAACCCACTGGCATTCGCGTGGCATGCCAGGAGACTCGTTCCTTGGCTACGAACCGAATGTTGGCTAGACGACATATTTTGGAAAAGGCGTGTCATAATATATCTCCACACATCTACAAATTGGTTCTAATGCAATTCCATTCCTTGCTTCGTACGATTAGTTGGACAAACTATATAATCCAGGTCTTTCAAAGGGGGATTTCCAGCGAGCGAAACAAAATGAGAGGGAACGTCGACGACGCAAGAAGGCAAAGAAGAAAGCTAATCTGAAGGAGAAAGGTGACTGGGAGGACTAACCGAGACCAGTTGGACTCGTCTTTGCTTCACCTTCAGAAGAGTTAACTGACGACGAATTAATGAATGAGGGTTGATGTGTTATGAGCCATATGAGAACCGAGTCGACTGATCCGATTGAGTTCTTGAGACAAAATGCCAGCGTTGTGATGTGCACGGAACACTCCGGTCGCAGTAAGCTGCACAGGGTGGTGGGTCGAGCTGCGTGCGGGTGAAACGCGTCACCGTCAACATCCCCCCCGCAGTGGCCCAACCTATTGACCACATTGTACATTCGATAACTACTCGCGATCGTCATGTCCACGCAGAATCATCCATCGTTGTACACTCTTGCGACTATAGTCAAGCGGTAAGGATTCAGCCAAGGTCTCGGGAGCGCGGATATTCATCAGATTTGGTTACAGCCTGGAAGCCGTAGCCTCCCGGTTCGAAGACCTCGAAGACACTAGACGCGAGACGCGGAGACAGAGCACTAGCACCGTAACAAGCTTCGCTGAAGCCCCCGCAGCTGCTTCTCCGCCTCCACCGCCACCTCCTCCGCCTCCACCTCCTGCACCACCCGTCATCGTGGTCCAACCGACGATACCCCCTAGCGTCCAAGCCTTTGATACGATCGTGATCGATGCTAGGCTCACACCCCTGGTGGAGCTCACTAAGGCTTTCGCGCCTCAGGTTTTGATAGATCAAGTATGCTTTCACGCAGTGGATCAAAGATTGCTTCTTACACGATGTTTCCGATAGGTGAACTTGTTTGCGGAAGAGCTTGATGTATTACGCAGTCTTTTGCTTATGGTCGCAGCATGCAAGAAGCCAGACCAAACCGCGTTCGGACAATTGTTGAACCCGTTGCAGGCCGCGATTGAAGCGGTCACTCGTGCCAAGGAGGCTAATAGGAAGGAAAGGGAATGGTTCAACCATCTCACCGTCGTTGCTGAAGGTGCGGTGTCCGCTGGTTGGGTTATAATGGCAAGTACTTTTGATATCATACGCGTGGATTCCTCGAGTAACAGTCTTCGCAGGAACCCAAACCGGCACAACATATCACGGAGATCAAGGACTCCACTCTGTTCTATTCAAACAGGGTTCTCAAAGAATTTAAGGACAAGTTTGTACATTCTCTGGATCTTTCCAGAAATCAGCTGATCATGGTCTCAGGGATGCCCGCCACGCTGAGTGGGTTCGCGCCTACACTGGCGTTCTCGACGAGATGAAGCGCTATGTCCTGGAGAACCATCCAACAGGTCTTTCATGGAACTCTAATGTAAGCTACATTGCAGTCTGTTCCACCTCCTCGCTGAGACACATGACAACAGGGCGTTCCTGTTTCAGAATATCAAGCACCTTCGGCTTCAGATGCTTCGCCGCCTCCGCCACCTCCGCCGCCTGTCGGTGCGGCCCCGGCAGCCGCACCAGCTGCCGGAGGGGTTGCTGCTGTATTCGCTGAGTTGAACCGTGGCGAGGATGTGACGAAAGGCTTGAGGAAAGTGGATAAGAGCGAGATGACTCACAAGAACCCAGCTCTTCGCGCAGGCAGCGTCGTTCCAGAATCTTCAGGTACGCTGACCTCCTTCAGTATCACAGATACCATGTAGACCGACAGGCTCTGTCCCACAGTACCGACAAAGAAACCTACCAAACCTGCAAAGCCAGCGGCTTTGATGGGCAAGAAGCCCGCCAAATTCGCCCTGGAAGGTAACAAATGGATCATCGTGAGTTGACCTTACCTTCGGTTAGCACGCGGCGCTCATTTCGTGGACAGGAATACCAAGAGGACCAGCCAGGGCTTCAGGTAATGGATGGTGAGATTAATCAAACTGTCAACTTGTTCGGATGCAAGAACACGACTATCATCATCCATGGCAAGATCAACGCGGTCACCCTCGGTACGTATCTCACCCCTCGCGCTGAATTCGGAGTTTAGTGACCTTTTTTGACACCAGTTAACTGCACAAAGACGTCTGTTTTGGTCGAATCTGTGATTTCGTCCGTTTCAGTCACGAAGTCCCCATCATTCCAGCTTCAGATCACGGGATCCGCTCCGACTATCCAAGTCGATTCGACGGATTCCGGTCAGATTTACCTTTCGAAGGCGTGCCTCGGCGTCGAGATCACAACCGCCAAGTGCAGTGCCATTAACGTGAGCTTACCGGTGGAAGAGGAGGAGGATGGCGTTTTCCAGGAGCAAGCCGTACCTGAGATGCTGAAGACGATTGTCAAAGACGGGAATTTGGTTACGACTGTCGTGGAGCATGTTGGCTAACAATTTCGTGGGACGATGGGTACCGGATTTCATGACAGTCCATTTAGATGCACACATGCCAGTTTATGCTATTTCTGATGATATGACATTGCTTTGCACCTCTTGACCTGCTGGCGATGCTGGTCATTTCTGACCCATCATTTTCGAGTAAGCCTCTACCATGTAATCCAGGTCCGTCGCACTCGATTCGACCGGCTGGACGCTTCACTGCTTGATTCACGTTCAAGGGGTATCGCGCCTCCCGTGTTTATGAACCATGGTATTGACCTATGTCGCCATGCACGAAGCCCTGATTGTGAAGCCCACAAATCGTCCGGCGAATGCTATTAACGACGGATGCGTTGAAAGGAGTGTCATATGGAGTGGGACGTAATCAAAGTTGAGGTTCTTCATCACGACCACTGCGACCCAGCTGCCAGGAAGGCTCCGAGTGATGTCCCAGAAGCTCCGGTGTATGGCTTTTCATTGCACGCGGGCGAATTTGATCCAGAGGTTGTGCCGTTGAGCACCTGGCATCTTCCTCATTTCACTCATGAATTTCTCTGCAAAGGAGCTGTTGTCGGCCGTCGTTGTGAGTGTCTGGCAATCATGCACGAATTTCCCAAACACGGGATGAAGCAGGGTCAAACTTGGAAGGGGAGGCGTCGCTTTTCGAAATACGAAGGCTGCACTTGCTTGATCATTCACATCATGATACGCACCTGAATGCAATACCTCGATGTCGAAGTGTATGACGACATCAAACCCCTTTCTGGCTTATCTCGGATATCTCTGCTCCACTGTACTTATGTAAGGATCACTTTTATCATCTATCTCATCAGCACTTTCATCACTTTCACCAACACCAACAAGAGCACCAACCTCAAGCCCAAGGCCTAAACCTCGCTATACTTGAATATGGACAGTATTGGTTGGCGAGCCCACCGACAGGCAGAAAAAGTAAGCCGTCTCGTCGCTGAGATGTTGTACTAGTGGCGCTAACCTCAATGATCATGTTCCGCACAGGATGATGAGTTCTACCACCTGCAAGGTCAAAGAGGGCCAGATGGTAGATTTGTCCCCGTGGAGGAGGTAGGGCCCATGCCGGATGGTAGTTTTGTTGGCGGTTTTTCGCCGCCCGTTCACAGCATGAACCCCTCCTCCATGTCACGTAGCGATTCTACTACGCTCGCGAAGCTGCCTCCCGCGGAACGTGCCCGGCTACAGAGAGCTCCCCGTATGAATCCAAACCTTCAGCTGATGGTTGGTCCCCTTCTACGCTACGACACTGTCGATGCAAATGGCCTCTGGCGCGGTGCAGCGTTGATAGTTAGTGAGTGTGTTGAACGGATCAGGATGAACATCCGCTGACTTTGCATGGACCCTGTCACGTAGCTGCGGACTCGGGATCTTCCTACGAACCCCATCCTACATTAATTTACCAGTGGGACCCTGATGAACAAGTGCAGCAGAGAGACAGTCGCCAAGGTGCTGCCTCTGCCTTTGACCTTGGTCCTCACCCATCGGATCCGCACTCTACGGCAACGTCTTCGCACTTACCGACACCAGGACCACAAGGACCCGAAGGTCTTGGTTTCGGTGACAAGCCCAAGAGCGGTTCAATGCGTGATCAAACGCAACGTGTCGTTGGCCAAGAGATCTACGTCTACGCTGGCCATGCCGGGTAAGCGCCGCCCCTATTCTGCTTGAGAAATGCCATTGACCACGTCCAGGACGTTCACGTTCTGGAGGTTCCCTATTCAAATACAACTAGGAAGCAATGAACTCTGTATCAAATATAGTATCAACAACGGGATACAGCTCTCCTTCTACGTCCCAGCTGCGAACCAGAACATGCGCTGGGCTGCCCATTCTGTACGTGAATCCTTGACTTGATCTTCATATTCTTATGTGCTCTTCTACTCGCCATTCATTGAACGTTCTCGAAGTGTAACGGGTTCAGCGCCGGAGTAAACCAAGAAGAGTTCAAAGGTCCAGGATACAGAAGCGGCTATGACCCTATGTGGTTCGACTTACTCAAGGCGCATGCCAAGGAGCCTTTCCACGTGCTCGTTGGCGGAGGTGATCAACTCTACTGTGACTCGTACGTCATTACTCGCTCGCGGCTTGTACAATGCCAACATCACGGACAGGTTGACCAGAGAACCAGAAATGCAAGACTGGGTCCATCAAAAAGACCAACTAACGAAGTCAGAGTATCCGGTATCCCAAGAAATAGCGGCTTGTATCGACCGCTTCTACTTCAATCACTACTGCGCCTCCTTCAGGAATGGTGCGTTTGCAAGAGCGAACAGTTCCATGTGAGTGGCTTTGTGACCTGTATTTACGATCGACTCACTTTACGCTAGACCGATGCTCAATATGTGTGGTAAGCACCCATTTATCTACACTGATTCTAGTCTATAACCCGAATTTAGATGATCATGGTGCGTGCAGTTTGACGTTCTCAATCATGGTCCCGCTAATGCACACTTATTTAGATCTGGTGTGTATTTTTCGAATGGCGATGGTTTTTACTCATGCGCATCATGAAGATCGACGGTTTCGGGAGCTGTGAGGACATTTGCGCGGTGATCTGAAAAGTACACTCACAAAACATTCAGATCCTGATAAACTGCAATTGTCGCCAGTGTTCCGCGCGTATGGTTCTCGCAGAGGTTTCTGTACTCATTGATCTAATTTTTTTTGCGTAGTATTGGTTCCAGAGGATATTTCTTCTTCTTGCTTTTCCAATGTTTCATCAATCGTGCGAGGGTCATTGATATCTTCGGTTCCGTGCACTGACGAACTCCATAGCCTATATTGATGAGTCGGACGATCGTCAAGTTGCCCGCCCTTTCAAATCTTTGATTCTTGGTGCACAAGGGCCCTACGTGGGCCTTCCTTCGCACTCCTTCCTCTCATACATGGGTCCTAACGTGCGAATTCTAATGCTGGACTGTCGGTAAGCACGTAAACAGTTCAAACTATATGGTTTTCTCATTTCAAACCAGGGCCGAGAGAACGTTAGATGTAGTTTGCAGCGTTAAACAGTACCAGATAGTGATGGAAGCCATCAAGCAGATGCCTCCCAACGTGGAGCACCTCGTTATACAACTAGGTTCTAGTGGCTACTGTTGCCAACCTTCGCTTTGCTGACTATGCGTTCTAGGCGTTCCAATTGCTTATCCACGCATGGTGTTATTGGAGACTGCACTCGGTCACCAATTGAACCCTTTGACGGCCCTTGGACGGGGCGCTCGCCTTGGTCTAGGCGGGTTCGTGAATCACTTCAATGGAGATCCAGAGTTGCTCGACGATTTGGTATGGTCTTCCAGGTCGATTCGCCCGCTCACTTCAGTAATGTTGACTTCCCTCCAGAACGATCACTGGACTGCAAAGTCTCACAAGGTGTGAACGAACGTTTCTGTCATAACTACCATTGATGTGTGGGGATCATGATGTTTCTAGGAAGAACGCAATCGGTTCATTAAGGAACTTCAAGGGATATCAAAAATGAAACGCCTTCGTATCACCTTCCTGTCAGGAGACGTACACTGCGCTGCTGTTGGCGTTTTGAAGACCCTTGTTGTGGGCGGGAAGAACTCGAAGGCCCAGGACGTCCCGCCGGCCGTTGATTATCGATATATGATCAACGTAACCACGAGCGCAATCGTCAACACGCCGTATGTCGATTCTTTCCGGAGCTAGACCGGATAATTGACGAATGACTTTTGCTAGACCTCCTGCCGCAGTCATCGCGATGGTTTCCACATTAGCTACTTCAAAACACAAGACGCTGCATCATGCTGAGACAGACGAGACTATGGTTCAGTGATGCAATTTGCTTGACGTCGACGATGCTTATCGCTCCTCCCAGCTGCCACTCTTCGCAACTGAGCCGAATGGTTCCCAGCGAGTAAAGAATAAGTATATCATGGAACGACGAAACTGGTGTGCGGCTTGGTGGGATCGTACTTCGGGGGAAATGGTTTTTGATATTAGAGTTGAGAAAGAGAAGGGTGTGGGTGAAAGTGTCGGGTATGTCTCTCTACTTGCGCTGAATGATGGGCGAAACTGATATTTCTGTAGGTATGAAGTGCGAACCCCTCCTCCGCAGTGGGTAGCAGGGTAAAAATACTACGATTTTCTTCGCTATACTTCGTTTTCGCGAGGTATACATAACAACGTCTCTTACTTATGTGTATGTAAACTTTGTAAAGGTTGCATATTAAAACGCGAGGATGCTTTACAGCAAGTGGTTCAGATCGAGATCCATTGCTGGCGTCGGGTGCATTTCCTCCTCTACCTCCATATCCCCTTCTTGCTCCATATCCCCTTCCCCAACACCTTCCAGAACCTCAGAATTATAGCCACTTTCCGTTTCGGGTACATGATGATAATCGACACTGGACGCAGCAGTAGGTGCTGGCGAATGTGCCTCCAGGTCCTCCGGCATCAACAGTGTAGGAGCGAGCAGCGAAGATACCGACGGCTCGAACCGGTCGTCCAGCACGGCTGCAGAATCATCGTTGGCAATGGATGTCTCGCGAAGAGATGAGGCGGTGTGAGCAGCAGCCTGACGCAACTCTGCTTCCTTGGCCCGTTTCTTGGCCGCGTTTTGTTGCCTCCTTTCTCTTTGTGCCTTCTTGGCCACTTCTGCTTTATCCTTCTCGGCGCTCAATGCTGCCTCGCCTTTGGCATCCTCCTCCTCCTGTGCGTCGAGATCCCATTGTTCTTGCAGGAACTCGGGATAACGCTCGCATATTGGCCGCCACGTCCGCTCTTGAGATGGCTTTACGTCCTCTCCAGACGTGCTGGGAAGGAGGCTCTCGATGTCTGGAGGAGGCGGGAACTCGAAATCTGGACCAGGATTGATCCTCACCCGAGCATAGTTGAACAACGATATGAAGGGGTAATACCCAAGTGTTCCGTCATCGAAGGGGTTCTCTTTATGCTCTCGTGGTGCACCTTCTTTTGGCCGTTTCCTAGAGTTCTCCTTGTCCGTTTTTCGTGTCGTTGGCAAGGGAAGGTAATCATACAAGTCGCTGAATGCGATGTTCTGACACTCGCCGTTCACGAAGAAGGCGATATGAGATCCTTTCAACTCGGGGAGGGGTCGCAAGGCGGGAGCTTCCGTTCCAGGACCTTTGCGCTCCGGCAAGGCCTTGGCACCTGAGGACTTCTTGTTCGGCGGAGCAGAAGGTACAGAAGCCGTAGTTGAGGCTTTGTTGGAGAATTCCATGAGCTTGATCATCTCCTTGCTCTGAGCGTACTCGAGGCTTTCAAAGTACTCTTGCGCCTTGAACTCGATGGCTATACGTTCACGCTTCAAGTGCGCGGGGTCATGAGGGTCTGCAGGACGAGGTTTTCGTCGTGGGGGTAAGTAGATGTACATCCCGATAACGTCGCCTGAGCGGAAGCTACGACCGTACGGACGCGGTCGGGACAATGTCACCTTATCGCCAGTCTTGTCCCTGATTCCGTAGGAGTACCCATCTAGCCCGACTGGACCATTAAGCGGTGCCTCGCGTCGCGCCCAGCCAAGACGAACGTGACTGCCCTCGCACATATTGGCGTCTGGGGGGTCTGGCGTGCGATCGCCCCCGCCGCACTCTATACGTACCTCCATGTACCATGCCCCCTCTCGTATGGGCGCGTTACAACGCGCGCTGCGGAATCCCCGTGCGCCGAGGAGGCCAAGTCCGTCAGGGGTGACCTTGACGAACGAACTACGATCCTCCCAGCTCACGCGGAAACATGGAGGCGCACTCTCGATGGTACGACAGGGGAGGACAGATCCAGGAGGCGATACGCCAGCTGGGACGTAACGGAATCCGATTCTATTCATGGCGAGTTGATCGGTGGAGTGGTAGGTGACATTGAGGGTATCTGGGAAGGTCGGAAAACGGGATATTGTGAGACGGGGACGGGAGAAGAAGTCGTTTCGGGCGGGAAGGACGACGTTGGCGGTGGGGTTGGCGTTGGCATTGGTATCGGAGGGTGCTGGGGATGGTTCGGGATGGGAATGGGCGACTTTGCGTCGTTTGGTGGGATGGTTGTTTGGTGCAGTTAGACCTGGCGTGGAGGGTCGTGATGACTCGGATGGGACGTTCAGTGAAGCGGATGGCATCTCTCGTGTCTGAAGGAAATATTGGCAAGGATCGGGGGAAGACAACATTTACTTTCGTCACGTGACACAGGCGCGTCGAGACGCGATTAGATTCGACACTTTGAAGTTACTTTGAAGCAATGACTTGGCATCGCATAACTGGTTGAGAAACACATGTATCCAACACTAGATCTAATTTACCAGTCTATGACAAACATGAGGCCTTGAGGTCTGCCATTCCATTTCCGTTTGCGATCCCCGCGGGCAGCAAGATCCACCATGTGTTCCGTAGATCGTATGTAGTCATACGGCAATCCAGCACCCAACGTTCCAGTGAAAATATATGGGGACAGAAGAATATGGCATGATCTTTATGTCATACAGTCGCAAGAAGTCTGTGACTCGTAAAAGAAAGAAAAAGGCAAACCTAGTGTGGCGACATCGTGTTCGAAGTTCGGGGAGGTTCATTAAGAACCTGATCATTAAGGGAATGGCCTCCACAAGCCTACGGACTTGTAATCTTCGTGGACACACCGCGTCCCAACGCCATGGTTCGAGTCTGTGCAATGCGTCATCGCTATACTGCTATAAGCGCATCAAGTCTCGATCGCGAGTTGTTTCCCGATCTCTGCCAGGCTGTACCTTGTGGCCATACTACGTCAATGATCAGAAGCATGATGCACGTCTCAGTTGCTGCCGATCCTCGCGAAATCCTCGCGTCGTATAGTGATTTTGAAGAGTCTGCTGATTAGTCTATATGGTTCGGATGCATATTATCAGGGGCACGTGACTTGTCACCCTCAAGGTATGACTGAGTTTCAGCGTTTCTGCTCACCATCTCTCGCCACGATCATTATGACTGCCTTGCGGTGAGCCGTGTATTCTCTCAGGGGTGACGGAATGCAGACTGACAAGGCTCTAGGCGTATCCAAAAGGTGCTACCCTTTCTGTATTGACGAGGATTGTATTGATGAGCCTGTCCAGGAACTGAAAGACATCATCGCGAAGCCCATTGATGTACGTACTCTGCTGATGCCGTCCACAAGATTACACCGTCATCACATACATAGGATTTGACTGTCGAACCCGAAGAAGACAATCTTTTCCTTTGGAACTGCACTGTGAAAGGCGCAGTCAGTGCTTCTTCCATCCGAATGGCCACTCTACTGGCAGGCTGATCGTTCTCCAGTCCGATAGCCCCTACAAAGGTGGAACATTCCGCTTCAAGGTCGAGCTCCCGCCTAACTTCCCATTCAAGGCCCCTAATGTAAGCAACATCGTGTCCCCACGCATAGGCGAGACACGTATATATTTTTGCCCCTCCCCCGAAACGTTTCTTGCGTTGCTTCCGCCGCCTGACAGCGTTTTTGTCCATGTCGTTTACGTACCTAACGATCCGCGGTTGTCAGGTTGTGTTCCAGACCAAGATCTATCACCCTGGGATCAACGACGAGGGCAGCATTTGCGTGCCCATTCTACGTGATGAGGTGAGTCCACGGACCTCCTTGGAGTTGGATGATGTCAACGGGACGAGATTGCGATGAGCTTGAGTTGTCCATTTGATGTGTTCTAACAATCGATCCGCCACAGTGGAAGCCTTCCATCACTCTGTCAACTGGTGGGTTGACATGTCTTCTTTTCCTTCTTTGATCTTCGGATATGAACGAAGCATTCCGCAGTGCTTGCGGTCATCCAAGAGAAGCTGAATAACCCGAGTTCCGATGATCCATACGAACCTGACATCGCTGCAGTAAGTTCTTGCGACGCTCGTCCCTTGACTTCGGTGATCGATATCGTTCTGTTTAGCTACTAAAGAGCGATAAAGCCAAGTTCGTGTCTAACGCGAAGGAATATACGAAGAAGTGAGTGAACTTCTGGTCTTTTCTTCTCTGAATTGACCACTGACAATTACTTCTGTCGACTGAACTCATAGGCATGCTATGTAACGTCCGATTCCGGGCACCCAAACGCTTCGCCATTCGGCCAACTGTAGCGATAGAACGAAACACGAGAGGGTACCTTACATATCCCACGAAGATGCCCAGTTGAAATCAAGTCTTGTCTGTACTATTCGTTTGCTCAAGATTTCATTACTCCCGGCGCTGTTTAGATAAGTCTGAGCCCACGTCGACGTTCTGGAACGGCGGCGACCTGAGAGTGAGATTGGGATAGGAGTTGATGCCTGATACGCACCCGAAAGCGGTAGGATGAAGGAGCTGAGCGGGTCAAGTTTGCCCAGGCTTATTGTGCCTCTTTGAAGATAGATGGTGCCGTAGGAATGGTGCTGGTTTATCAGTGTATCCTCGGGGCTCCTGGGATAAAAATGCACGACACGAGGACGGTATGACAGGAGTTCCAATGTATATTTACTGTCCCCCATGGGGAGTCTTCTACACGCTCACGTGCATATGCCAACCAAATTATCGGAGCTTGGGTCGTCGCGGTCATCGTGTTGAACGTCGACTCCATCTCGCTGTTCGTCTGGCGTATCTTTCGATTTACGTATCCTGATAGCGGACACTTGGCTCTGGGTCCGTGAACCCATAGTTGGCCAGTCTCAGCCCCCGCACTCACGGTCCAAAGCCTGCCTGATCGTTCCGTAAACACCACAACTCGTGTTCACCACGTTGCCTGTCATTTCCCCTCACAAGCCTGCAGAACTCGAGATCTAATCCGAGCCGTCCTTGCTTCGTTTGCGTCAGCCAACGTGTTCAAAACGAGGGAAACAACGCGCTCATATGCATCGTCTTCGGTACGTTCCTCGCTAATTCCTGTCTATCCGAGTCACCACCTCAATTCATACTATTCTCCCTCTTACTTTCGATCTTCCCGACCCTGCACGACAACAGCAAAAAGTCCGAACCCCCCAGGGCTTCTTCGGTCCTTCACAACGACTCCTCGCAAACATCTGAAGACGAGCGTTTCGCTGAGCTCCCCTCCGCGGACAACTTTCGCACTTCCCTCATCCTTCCCGAGTGCGTCTCTTTTCTTACCGCACATCAATGACATCGTCTTATAGCATGGATGTAGCCTTACCCGCCGGTTTACACTCCTTCGAAGCTCTACTGGCGCACCAATCACCTTTGACGATCTCAAGCTCAAATTTGCCGAACAGAGAGCTAGGGGAGCCCAACACCAATTATCAGAGGTTGAGGAGGAAATGATATTGCAGACGCTTGGCCGCATTCGTTCCAAGCATACCAATCGAACAAACCGCGATGATGCCAACACCAATAGCACCACGGAGACTGGTATAGACTCCGACTATATTCCCGAGCGCTCGTCACATCTCTCGAGCAACACCACCTCGACTACCTACCCCGCTTCTTCTGTCACGTCATCGCCCCGCTCCACGAAACGGTACAGCAATAATCTGTTCTCGTCAGGACGCCTCCGAGATTACAACTACCTTCGCACAATTTCGAAGAGGAGCCATCAAAGTGATGTATCAATCACGCACACGGAGTCGAGTCAGAGTCTAAGAGAGGACACATCTCTGAACTCGTCAGAGAGCCTACGACCGGCCACTCCAGAAGGGAGTGGTCTTACCTCATCGCCCCCTTCGAGTCCCAATGAGAAGACACCTGTCGCACGTACAGCTTCCCTTGTATCCTTCAACGAAGACTTTCCGCCACAATCAAGTGTAGACAAGAGCGCCGCTCGCCTCTCGAAACGAGCTTCTGCTGCGCTCGCACAGGTTATAAAGGAATTCGAGGAAGAAGCAGAAGACGAAATTGTCTTGCCGCGAACTGCACATCCAGTTTCGCGATCCAACGACTCTGATTCTTCACGCGTGGCGAGTGATTTCAAGGAGTCGTCGGAATCAGGTACTTCGGTGAGCCCATAATAACCCTCTGGTCATTTATATGCTTCTTACGCATGATCTGCAGAATCAGCCTACCCTCCATCGATCATCCCCTGACTATGAAGCAGGCACCGCTATATCATCTGATAAGCATATTATGATAGCGCATGATACCCAGCGATTATCCCCCACTCCTTACGGCCGCTCCGGGACAGTTTCACCGACACCTCGCCTACCGGGATACATACCCGGGATGCCTCGACCTATGACGCCGCATGAATCTTCGTTCGACAACGACGATATCCGTTCACATTCCACAACGCCACGTGCCGCTTCGCCCACGAATGGTGCAAGCATCGCCACAGCTTCCATCTCATCGACTCTGCTCAGGCGAGGTTCCGACGCATCTCGAAGCACGCCTCGCCCCACTTCTCCCCAGACTCATGCCTCCACGAGTCCCTATCGGAACAGTAGTGGAAGGCGTACACCGGATGCCAGCCAGTGTGACAGTACGAGTGGAACCGAACAGGAAGGCTCTGTCGCATCATCTGTATTCATTCGCCGTCGACCAATATCACCTTTGTCTGGCACAGCATTCCAGCCGATGGCTGTTTCCCCTCGACCCAGCACGCCTTCAAACATCACGTGGACTGTCGGAGCTTCTGCAACCCCCGAGAAGTCCCGCGTCAAATCTGACAGTAGATCAACGCACAGCAGAAACGGGAGTCAGACAGAGACAGAACTTCAGACCACTATGGACCGTTCCAAATCACCTTCGAGGTCTGTGCGCTCCCCAGTACCACCTGAGTCTCCCAGCGCTTCGCAACAAACATTTGACCCCAAGGCAAATAGGTCAGCTAGTCCTGCCGATTCACGGGCGCCTTCAAGTCTGTCCACGTATGACTTCGGCGGCTCTACATTGTCCTTTGGTAGTCGTCTTAGATCCCCAACCCCAACTCAGACCCGCAATGCGGCGTCTCCCACATTCCCTTCCCCAGACTCCAACAATAATGCCCGTTCTTCCAAGCAACACTCCAAATATCATTCCAACCATTCCTTCGGTGTATCACAACTCTCTTTCTCCCCAAATGGGAATTCCTCTCGTTCTTCTTTAGAATCTACTGGTTCGAGCTATCATTCTTGGGATCCTAGTCAGAAGAACCGCGATACTCTCGACATCTTCAACGGATCTATCGGACAAACACAGCCTTCGTGGCATGGTGTTGACAAGTCAGATTCCACGACACCTGGTAGTTCTCAAGATGAACGCGACTTCGAGGCCATTATCCGGCGTTACACAGGACTTACCAAGTCCGATTTCGTCGTAATACAGGACAAGCTTGTTGGGGCCGCGCTCCACAAAGCTACTCTTCCTGATACTCGTGAGAGGACCAATTCTTTGCGCAGGCGAAGACCCTCGACCTCTCAATCAAACTACTCGGTCAACGGCCGGGTAGGTTCCTTTGTTTTGTTTGGGTTACAAACGTTGACCTGCTATACAGGTTATGAGTCCAACGCCGACTCAAATTGCCCCGACTGCCCCACAAGCCGCTGGTCAACGATCGCCCACCGTGAATAATAATGCCAAGGCTAACGCTCTCTTGGAGTCTGTGGTGGACAGCATCCAGGTGACCATAGAGCATCCCAAGGTAGAAGACGACGCCCAACCTGAAATCTCACCTACAACGCGAAGAAACCGAGATCTCGCCCGTGCTCTAGGCTTCCCAAATGATGATTCGGACCGTCTGATTGCACCACAGATATCCTATCAGGAATCTTCGTCTACCTCGGTATCACCCACAGTCGAAGCCATCTTTCCCCTGGACTCTCCCCGAGATGTGGAAGGTGTTGGACCTCTGCAATCGGCGGAACTGTACCCCCGCTCGACATTATCCCCTGGTCCTCTTCCCCAACGATCCCAATCCATGCGAAATCCTCGACTGACGCCACTCGATCAGGAGGTGCTTGCCAAAGAAATCCAACGCAAGGCCGATGCAGCTACTGCAGCTCTGATGAAGTCTCCCTCTGTCAGAAAGTACTCCGACATGAACGCCTCGAGTCTATCTGTGTCTCGTAAGAAAATCGACCCGAGCCAGATATCCGAACCCCGGCTACTCTCAGCCCCTACCAGTGTGGAGGCAATCCCATTACCTCAGCTTATCTTGACTCCTCCAGTTAGCCCCCAACCTTCGCTTGGCATTACCCAGAGAATGAGGCGCTTCAGGAACACGCTGAGAGTGAAGAATCCTACAGCTGGCGAGGACATTACTCATTTCCAGACCGATCTCCAACCCCAACCAGCTCCTGCTCCTGCTTCAAGTCTTGGTCGGCGTCCGACTCTCCCTCTATCAAGGTTCGGTCCTGGAAGTTCAACTGAATTAGCCAAACTCAAGACCCCAAATTCTAGTCCTCCCGCTTCGGCTGCCCCAGGTTTCAAAGGGTTGATGGCCCGCTTTCGAAAACCTCGCACACTGGACAGCACGGGAGACAGTCACTCCAGTGGGCATTCTCGGACGTCACCAACCACATCATCGCCTACTGCGTCATCTCACCATGGACACGCTCGGGGAGCTACTGCCCCTTTCGCCCCTCCCACCGCTGTCAATCTACCTTCGGGTGAAGGGAGCGCTCGGCAGGCGCTCGATACTTCCGCTAGCAATGTCGATTCCGCTGCAGTGCAGCAGCTCTTCGAAGCAGCATCAAAGATTGGGCTCGACCAGGTAGCACTGAACGACTTGCTCGCGCGCTCTACCTCCATTCCTCGAGCAGCAGGTTGGAGTTGGGCCGGGGGATCATCCTCGACAATTGTCAATACGCCTCCCACCCCTGGTACGCAGCCGTTCAGTATCCTGGACCGAATACGCCCAGCTACCCCCTCTGATAAGCGTCAGGACGATGACGATCCCGCTAGCGGTTCAGATGACAAAACTGTGAGAAAGCTATCCGTCTGGAAGTCGGGAGAGCCTGCCCAAATCCGCCAGAACCGTCAAATCCCCGAGAACGCTGCCGTCCTTCGAAGAACTCTCATCTTCCCCTCGGAGTTTCGAGCTTCCAAAGCCGACTTGAGTCAGGTGAACCGGAAAGCGTCAACGAAACGGCACCGCCGTTCGGGTAGCGCTACGTCTGCTCAATCAGCACGCTCTGTGCATGACCGGGCGCCAACACCTCCACCTCCGAAATCTAACGGTGGTCGTCGTTTCTCTACGGATAAATCCCCGCCAGTTCCTGCGCTGGCGGCTTCCATTGGCGCACAAGCCAAGGCACTCCTCCGAGCACCCTCCAGTGTTGCGGCTGAGAAACCGAGTTCCGCATATGATTCTCTGTGGGTAATTTTTACCCCATCCAACCGCGGTTTATTCATAATCTTTAATTGACCAGCTACGAAATGGATTCTGGTGAGAGCAAACATACAAGTGCCGTCGTTGACGACGCGGGAACTGCGCACGACCAAGCCGTCCAGGAGGGCCCCGCCGTGGAGGTGATAGAAATGGCCAACGGTGAAACGATCTGGTAAGTGCTTGGTAGTTGCTAGGCGTCATCCGAAATTCTGATTTTCTCCCAGGTCCATCGTCAACGGGCTACGAGACGATGATGTTGATTATTGGGACGCCCCCAGGCCCAGTATGGCTTCGGAACGTTCGACCCAGGAGAACGGGGACGGTGTACAATTATTTGTAAAGGAACACGCCAGGACAACATCCAAAGGCAGCAGTTCTTCGATCAATTCCCGTAAAAAGGCTTCTCAGAGCACGAACCGCCCTGAAACCAAGGCAAGTCCCATCCTTTATCTCATAGATTACGCCACAAACCAATGTCCTGCGACTAGGTTTTTTATAGCTCGCCTGCGCAAATTGGCCGCCTGATTGAAAACCTTTCTCAAGGCATGGACGCCGGCTCTTTCAACTTTATCCTTAATCATCCTCCTGGCCGTTCCACCGCGAGTTCCATCCACTCTGATGCCGAGAGTCAGTGGACCGTAGAAGAAAAATTGGAGCAAATGCTTGGCGCTATCAGAAATTCTTGAATGCTGGATTTATTGTGTGGACATTCCCCTCTTTACGACGTTTTCTCTTCGTTCATTTGCTTGATTGTTGGTTACATTAACATAAGCGTCCTGGATATACCCGTCTGTCATACAAATTGGGATATAAATAAGTGGTCATCGTCGATCTTAGATTACTCCAGATTCCAATCCAACCAGCGGTTGAGATTGAGCGAGATAAGAACCTCCAACAGGAACAGTCCGTCAGTGAAATTGTACTCCAGGGTGCCATGGGAGGGGCCGATGGGTGTCGCTTGAGGGAATCGGCGGTAGATGGCAATCGGCGGGGTGTGGGGACCCGCAGAGAGCTAGAAGCGGTGTCGACGCTGTCTTCAAAAAGGATCAGATGAAACATACCTCATAAGACTTGCAGTCACGATAAGGGCGTCGCCATTCATAGAAGTGGCCATCGGCTGCCTGAAAGCGGCGGGCGCTGAGGAGAAGAAAAAATAATCTTGAATATCGCCTCGAGTCGTTCTGGCATGAGCTTGGCATTACCTAGGGCACGAACCGGACATGACCAGGTGCTCCATACGGAATTCTCTATCGCCAATAGTGGCGACACCGAGGCCGTTTCCGTGCGCGTCCCAGTCGAACGCGGCGACAGGATTTCTGTCGCTGCAAATCTACAAGGAAGCAGCGGGCGGTCAGCATGACGTTCGTCGAGCGTCAGTTACACGTACCGTGGTACGCGTCGTGGTGGGAGACGTAATGGCAGTCTCGAATTCAAAGAAGACTGGCTTCTCGTCCTCCCCGATGACGATGCAGCCATCACGAGGGTCGTCTCTGCCAGTGAAGTAAACAGTGTGTTCGAAGGACATTTCAAGGTGGGTTGTTGTCCATGAATTGTCAAACGCAGGCCTTCATATACGAAAAAAAGGGCCTGAGCCGTGGTTCAGTCATTCGGACAAGTGCTGCACTCGTGATCTCGAGGAGCCGGTCCATGGAGAGAAAATACCTTATCGATCGTGGAGCACTTCCATCTGCGAGGAACACACAGATAGAACGAACGGAGATCCACTCAAAAGCGTCCGGAAAAGATGGGGTCCTGAATCTCTTCCGAGACTCGTGGCGATCAATGTCAAATATCACAGCTAAAAGGTTAATAGTGGTACTTCCCGTGAGCTTTCCAATTCCGGGGTACAGGAAGATTGATTGAATTGTAGCGAGCTAGGTCATTTGTTATCAGGGAGAGGGCACGAATATGTAAGATGGCAAGAGCAAGAAAGCACAACTAGAATTGCAACGACTGACTTCACGTAATATGACTTTCAGAAAATAGTCGAGATTGGTTCACGAGTTTACCTTCCAAAGTGGCCGCTTTCGCATTTTTCGAGTAATATGAACCGCACTTCCACTCATGTGACCCCCACCGAACGCAAGCACAACTGTCTCCTCTGATCCATGCCTGCGCGCAATACCCCTTTTCCTCAACTCTATAGCATCCTTCGCAAACTTAAAGCGACACTGATCAGAACCTGATATAATAATGGGTCAAGAAGTCACGACGCGGTGGGGAACCGTGAGCGCCACTCACCAATTTGGAAAGTGGGCGATTCCACAGCCGCCTTGAACATGTCGAAGGGTACGAGAGAAAATATCTGTAACAAGGTATCGCGACCGGGATGTCCTTGTGACGAGCCAGATTCGGACACTGTGGAAGAATATACTTGCAGCGTGTTGGGAAGTGTAGCCACGAGAAAATGAAAGACATCCTCTCGTAGTCTGTGAGCGTATTGACCAAACACAGACGTCAGAGGTGGCTGAGGAATAAGTGAGTGGTCCGGTGACAAAGGGATGTTTTCAATGAATTCAAGCCATCCGGTGATCGTTTCCACACTGATGGATCGTCTGCAGGCTTCGTATGCATATCCACACAGGTCCTCCATCCCACCCAGCAGACACCCAGCCGCGAGAACGCCTCGTGCATTTTCGGGCCGAATCAGATTGATGGAAACGGACGAATAAAGGTATCCCAGAGCTGAGATGAAAAACGGTTATGAATGATGGAACTGCTGACGCATCAAGCAAATACCTATGGCGAAACCCTGCGAATGTAATCGATCAGCCTGCCAAGTTCATAGGAACCAGATCAAAGGTTCCGTTCAACACGGCCTCCGAGGCGGCGGTTGTAGACGATAAGCATAATAGCAACCGGCCTTGATATGACGAGCGTCTGCAGACACGGTCGCCTTCTACTACGCCACCACCCGCACACGGCGGCGGAAATGAACGGAGACATGACCAACTTATATGGAACTCGTACCTCATGCGTGACCTCTGGTTCGTGATCGAGCTCCACGTATATTACACGCTGACCTCCTGTCTGGGGAGACGTGGACATTAAGTGGGCAAGAAATGGCGAGCGGGACAAAATTATTGCATGAAGTCGGTAGGAATTTTGGTGAACGTGCTAGATTTGCTTCCGTGACAATTGTGAGGAGGACTCTGAGAGTAATGTGCTTACAAGAATCGTGTCTGCATAATACTAACGCCATGTCAGAACAGCGAGCGTTTTTTTTTCACGAAGACACGGTTACTCACACCGGTTTGAAAGCCTGCATGGTACAAGTGGTTTACAATCTCCTCGTTGTGCAATTGGTACGGTGTCCTGAGGAGTGGTTTAAAAGACCGTGAGTGACCGAGACATTGATAGAAAATGGATACCCACTGCGAATATCCGTTAGATACAGGAACTGAAGATGCAACTGAGTGGTTTGCATCCGAGTCATCGCCGTACATGTGTTCAGGTTGATGAGAGATGGATGGGGTTAGACCACCATTGCTCGAGGAGTGACCGTTCAGACCTGAGCTGGATGAGGACGCTGAATTCATGGTTTGTTTGACGGACGCGCAGTTTCTAATTCAAGTTGCTGTATCAGGTCGGTCACCCCAGCTCGGTGGAAACTTGCTCACAACTTTCCTCTCAAAGTTCCTCCATTGGCCCGTGACAGTTACAGCTCGTGACTGGTCACAATGTATATCAGACAGGGGTAAGCACATCTACCAAACTTCGTCTTCCTCAGCTCTCCCTGGAAGAACACCACATTGTGAATCCATCGAAGTCCATTACTGTTCCAAATCCGCCTTCCCCTCCAATCATTGCAACGAAATGAGTCATAAGGTTATGATTAACTCCGTTTCTCTCTGCCACGGGCCCACAGATAACGGGGTAGGAGGGCGGGACGGCAAGATACCGGGGTTCCTCGGATGCGTCTGATCGAAAAACCTGAAAATTTACCATTTCAATTATAGAAAGAATCCTGTGGAATAAGGGGAAGCAGCTTGGCTCACCATATGAGATCTGTCCGATGCGAAGTTATCGAGATATACCTCGCCAGGGACCACCCTAAAGAGACTGATGACAGATGGTGAGTTTGACACCGACATAAAGAGGGGGCTCCGTTGAATGTCCCGGTACCTCTGATACTGCGCCGGGGCGCCAGAACCCAGTGGGAAGGTCTGATCAACATATTCTGAGATCCGGAATGAACTTTCGAAAGAACCAGCAAATTACTGATATATTACGTACCTTTCCAACGACATGGGACAGGAACATGGGTATCGAGATCATAGATCCAAGTATCACGCTCGTCGCTGGTCCGAGAAGAACTCAGCGATTGGTCACGCAGCGCTAAGACAACGTGATAATCCCAAATTACTGGTGAGCATCTGGATGATGCTATTCGTTGATTCCACAACGCAACCTGTGTAATAAGCTTCAGCTTTCCATGATATACCTGTTGAGCCCTTTGTTTCTATCACCGTTCTCGTCGGATTCGAGATAAATACAGCAAAAGCATCCCACTGATGTGTTTCTCCAGATGGAGTAAGGAAACGCTTCAGGAGCAAATAGATGTTCTCTTCGCAGTAATAGCTTGTGTACACGCTGTCACTGTAGTCAGGAAGTGTGGAAGGCATTGGGATCGAATTCGGACTCCGCTCAGCATACCGTCTCAGGGGGCTACCCCGGTCAATTTACTTTAGGTGTTGGAAGTATGAAAATCTAACAATCCATATGCTCTCCTGAAAGCGGGGGCTTGAAATTCGGTCAGAATGCTGCACCCCAAAAACGAGCGGCAGAGGACAATACCGGGCACAATATCTGGGAGTATCCTAGTGGTCACGAGAAAGTCTACCCCACGTCATGTATCTGTAAGAGGTTCCCGGAGATCGTGGATATTCTTGCTCTGCAAACGGACCTAGAGCGTCCTTACGAGCGCGTGCTCACTAAACTTGCCAGGAATTTGGAAATAGCTGGGAACGGACAAATGAGTCTATCCTGATCAACTGCAGGATCTTGGGGGCTGGGAAAAGATTATCCGGACGTGAGGTAGTCCACATAGGGGCTCCGCAGGGAACTTTCACAAGTGCGCTTGCTATCGCTGTTGGAATATACGCAAGACTTAGCGTTGGCTTGGAAGTTGATGGATGGGGGAACCGTTTCGCGCGTAACACCCCCATACAGCTACCGATGCACCGACTTGCCCGTTCCATCATTTGAACATCATAGCAAGAAAGCAGGTTGAGATCGAACGATGCGGGGCGAGTGGTACGTTGAATTATCGACGTTGTTATCAACAGGATAATGTCGGTAGCTGGGCCTCATGGAAGCATTCTGAGACAGTTGAATTTTTGGAGACGAAACGAAGAGAAGTAGCACATCGACTTCGCACCGTGAATGTTCGCACAGCCAAATTCTGCGCTCATAGCTAATCCATCTTTCGCACAAGCACAGGAAACACAGTGCCGGATGAAACCACAGCCGTTAGTCTACGCCCAGTTTATTCAAACCTGCGGAGGCGTTCAGAAATGGCCAGAATGAAGGCGGGAATGTACTTGGAGTATGCGAAAAACCTCTGAACGCAAGGCGTAGATCTGAGACAAGGTTTGAACTCTCGATGCAGGTATTTACACGCATCGATGATATGTCCTTATGGATCCATCGCTCGGGGCCCCTTGACATCGAGAATCACGGACGAGGACGGCAAGGGGGCAAAAGTCAAGGCTGTGCGAACCGTGAGTGTATGGAAATATGATAGGCGTCGCATTCTAGAACATATTGGTGACCAGACAAGCGGCACTTCCCAACTGCCGGCGCACGTCATGATAATCTACATCGTGGGCTGTGGATGAGAGACAATCAGTAAGCATTCTTGGCGTCGGGCTTCGGAGTACCACATGCAAAGTGGCCGAAACTCACAGTCTTCAACTTCCCCCCATCTCTCTATCTGACTTGCGACCTCAACTTGAGCAGCAAGAGCCGCTTGCTCTGCGGTCAAATGCCGCTTGACAAGGGCTAAAGAGATGAGGAATGATTTTGTGATATAGGTGACCCTCTCCATGGCTGCAAAGAGGATTATTTCACTTGTCAGCTGGAGCAGAGACTCATGACATACCTGCCAATTCCCAAGAATCCATCTGCGCCAAGACGTCGTTGAATGTCTGTCGCGTTCGCTCAGGTTGCGAATGAAACAGAACCGATCGATGAATGTGAATTTCGACGTCAAACGTAGTTCTGGCCCACTCAAGAATCGGGTCCCAGTGCATTTCTTGGAGCTTCACGAGGGGCTCGGGATCGTCGTGGTGAAAGCTATGTAGACTGTGAGTACGCCTCGATATTGTTCCGCAATAACTGACCAGATAGTGTCTGTGTCTAGGTAGTCGAGTAATGCCACCCGAACTGCTGCACAAGTTTCCTCGTCGCGCAGAGCGTCGATAGCCCTGGATGCGACGGACGTCTAACAAGCGGTGGTTCACATTTCTTCCAAGATTTGAACAAAGTCGCTCACCATTGGCAGAGTGTGCGGTTTCAGTATCGTGTCCTGATTTTCCCATTCGTCCGCGATTAATGTGGCCGCCAAAAGTTTGTTCTCCGGTAATAGCAGAGTATTACCAGACGGCGTCTTTAATGCACGCTTATCCAGCGTAATAGCAATTACATTCGTCCTGCTGTCAATTCCGACGGTCTTCCAGAAACGCTTTAATGTTTTCTCGGCTCCTTGAGTTGTTCGTGAGTGCAGTTCGCTAGGTTACAATTGAAGAACGCACGATTAGTTTCCGAGACGACTTGACCCTCCTCGGTCGTGGTCGTGTAACCTCGAAAAGCCGAAGGTTTTGTGCGCGACCAATATGAGGGCGTAGATGCCCGAGTAACGAGGCTCGGGCGAACCCAGCAGAACGCTCTCCGACAGGACATAGTAGCTCTCGACGTGACTGTCGCTGTTAATTCCAGAATTCCAGAACTGGAACACGCGAAAAAGACTATAATTACCACGTGACAAAGTGACGTCACGTGTTAGAGGGGTAGAGAACTTGAAGTTGGACGCGACTTGGACCGTACTAACTCGAACTGTTCATGATGAGTCGGAAGGCGACAAGTAAGGACTTGAACATTGCCTCAGACGCGCAGTCTCGTATTTCCTCCTTCTTCTCATCTCCTCAGAAGAAGCGCCCACTCGAGTCCAATGCGACAATTGACTTGACGCTAGAAGACTCCGAAATCGATGAACAACCACGCATCAAGAAGCTCAAAGTCGGAAGGGGAAATCCCCTCGATCAGTGGCGTTTTGACACCTCTCAGAAGTCTACCGCCGGGGGACCCGTCGCGCTAGATGACGAGGCGAAGAAGAGGCGCCGTGCAGAGTTCGAACGCGTCCTTCTGAGAGAGAACAGCAGCGTTGCACGTCAAAAGCGTCAGCAAGACCATGATATCCATTCATCCGAGGACGAGTCTCCCCAGGAGCCAGACGACGGCCCCGAGTCCGATGTTTCTGACACAGCGTTTAGGGAACTGAAAGAAATGTTCTCCCACAAGTCTAAGAAGTTGAAGGGCAAGACACGAGTCACATCGTCGGGTAAAAGGAAAGGAACTTCGGAAGAACTTGGTCCCAGCGGACAGCCATACACGCCCGCAGAGCTACAGGCAAGTTTCATTGTCTACTTGAATATCATATTACTAGATGATTGTTCAATGCAGTCGTTGAAATTTATCAAGGATAACCCCGGTGTCGTTTTGATGATTGAATTGGGTTATAAATACTATTTCTACGAAGACAGTGCTTCGGTGTGTGGTGTTCTTGCTTATTGGCGGGGCATTGCTTATTCTCATCGACAGATTGCCAGTCGGGAATTGGGCATAATCGCATACCCCCGTCGCAATATGCTGACCGCTTCAATTCCAGTCCATCGTCGTGACGTACATCTCAAGAAGTAAGTCCTCGACAATACCACATTGCGCGTCGTTTACATTGGATCAGGCTTCTCTCCCAGGGGCACAAAGTTGGAATTGTCGAACAAATAGAGACTGCGGCATTGAAGAAAGCCAGTGACACTAGGAACACGCTCTTTGAACGAAAGTTGACTCATCTTTATACGGCCACAACGTAAGGGGGTAGTGAAACCCGTCCCTCCGCATGTTGACAACTATCAATAGCTATGTTGATGAGCTCGGTTCCGTCGACGATTCGGACAAACATGCGGCCCCCCCTCTCGTTTGTTTTACGGAAATCCCCAGGGCCGGTGGTAATTCCGAAGACCTCGTATCAATAAGCATCATCGCAATCACGCCCAGCACCGGGGATGTCGTTTGGGATGAATTCGACGGTCAGTTCAGACGCAATGGTTCATTTATGCTCCTTTTCACACGAAACACACCAGATACCGTAATGCGCTCTGAGCTTGAGGTATGCCTCCTATGGGTTTGCAATTTATCACATTCACGGATATTTAGACCCGACTGGTCCACACTCGCCCTGCCGAGCTCGTACTTCCCGAACAAGGACTGAGTAAACTCACTGAAAAGGTCCTGAGCCACTTCGCTGGGTCAGTATTTCCATCCGTCACCCCTAAAAGGCTAAATTTGTTCTCGAAGGTCTACGCACAGTGGGCAGAAGATACGCATTGAGCGCTACGCGAACGGGATGGCATTTTCTGCGGCTTTTGACTTCGTGACAGAATTTTACTCTGACAAGACAAAAGCTGATTCAAAGGATACCTTGATGGGTCAGTTCTCTGTCTTATTATTTGACGGAGAGGTTTACCATGATATCGTGCAGAAGGACTTCTCGGCGTGATCAGCAGCTTCCCACAACAAGTCATAATTGCGTTGGCGCATGCTATTAAATACCTCTCGTCGTTTCACATTGCGGACGCTTTCTTGGGCGCTAGGTTTTTCACGAGGTTCACCGACAGAACGCACATGCTTCTAAATGCTAGTACGTTGACCAATCTGTATGTTCCTTAATTTCCGCTATGTTCAGGGGCTGACGGAGTCTTTGCAGGGAAGTGTACCAAAACCAGACCGACTACGCTACCAAGGGATCTCTCATCTGGGTTCTAGATCGCACTTCAACCAAATTCGGTGCAAGGTTGTTGAAGAGTTGGGTAGGTCGACCGCTCACGGACAGACGGTTAGTCTCCTTTGATATCCGTATTATTGACTAACACATGGCTGCAGACTTCTCCAGGATAGGATAGATGCCATTGACGAGATAGTTACCAGTTCGTCGGAACAATTGGTCGCACTTCGACAGGTTTTGAAGAAGCTGCCGGACCTAGCCAAGGGGTTATGTCGGATTCAGTACGGCAAGGTCAGATCTAACATTCTGTAAACCGTGGTCAACGGTCTCATGGAAAAGCTCGTAGTGTTCACCTCAAGAACTCGCTATCTTACTCCCCGCTCTGAAACGCCTCACCACTGCGTTTGACGCTTTCGAAGAGAGTTCTCTGGGCAGCTTCAAGTCCAAACTATTGAACGAAATCATCCTTTCTTTACCCCCAATCAAGGGTCCCGTCCAGGAGTGTCTAAGTGTAATTTCCTTGAAGGATGCGGCTGAGGGGAAGAAGGAATCGCTATGGACTGATTCGCAGCGATTTCCCGCCCTTGCGGAATTCAGACTCGTGAGCCTCTCACCCCTTCGTACCGCTGTCGGTCTGATTTTTGCAGATGATTCAAACCGTCGAAACTGAACTCGCCGAGGAACTGAAGCGAAGTATAAAGTTTTGCTCCACCATCGATGGTCAGTTACTGATCAGACCCCAGTTCGCAAAATTCTTAGAATGCCGTCGCTCCAGTGGAGTATTGTGTTAGGGACCGAAGTACGTCATTTGTGGCGCCCCTCAATGACGGTGATTCATAACCATCATGATTCTTGGTACCTAGTTCCTCGTGGAGGTCAAGAAGTCCGATAACAAAGATATCCCAGTGAGTTGGGAACAGGTATCAAGGTAAAATCGTCATATATCCAGATGAATTGTACTCTGACACCTCATCGCAGTACGAAGTACTACAGGCGATATCATACGCCAGAGGTCAAAAGGCTGATTCAAGAACGTGCGAGATACCAGGAGTTGCTCGCTGCCGAAGCCAGCAAAGCGTACAGCACGTTCCTGGATGAGATCGTCCAATCCCACTATTCCCTGCTACGGGATGCTATCAACAAACTTGCGGTTGCCGATTGTCTCCTCAGCCTTGCTCATGTTGCTCTCCAGAATGGTTATGTACGCCCAGAGCTCACTGACGAAGACGTCCTCGATATCATAGATGGCCGGCATCCGATGGTGGAAAATTTAAGGTCTGATCCCTTTGTTCCGAACTCTCTTTCCATGGGAGGAGATTCCCCGCGTAGTGTGATCATAACGGGTCCGAACATGGGGGGCAAGAGTTCCGCTGTTCGGATGGTTGCCTTAATTGCAATCATGGCTCAAATTGGGTCTTACGTACCTGCTAAGTCTGCCAAGATAGGGATGTGCGACGGAATTATTACGAGGATGGGCGGTAAGTTCTTCATTCCTGCTGACTGGGCACCCGATACATGATCTGACTCTGGTTATGGCAGCATCTGACGAGTTGGCGCGCGGCCGATCGACATTCATGGTCGAAATGACAGAGACAAATGAGATCTTGAAGACAGCGTCCCCTAAAAGTCTTGTGATCCTGGACGAGCTTGGAAGAGGAACTTCGACAGCAGACGGTGTACCGTGTTTCTACTCTTGTCTCAAGTGAAGCGGGTTACTCAAAAAGGATACAGATGGCAATCGCGGATGCAGTCCTTCAACACCTGGTGGAAAATATCAAGTGCAAAACGTTGTTCATCACGCATTATCCCCTCGTAGCCATTGATTTGGAGCGAAGATTCCCTGATGACGTTCGGAACGTGCACATGGGATACACGACCGACAGCCGCATTGACGGCAGCAGAGTTGTGACGTTCCTGTATCGGCTGACCAGTGGCTTCGCTGAAGAATCTTTTGGGGTAGAATGTGCAAGACTTGCAGGCATTCCAGAGCGGATTCTCAGTGTGGCCACAGAACGCTCCGAAATGTGCCGAACTGCTATCGAGTCACGCAGCAGACTCAACAGGTGAGTGTTAAACTGGCTTAGATGCTGGTAGACTCAGGAATGTACTCCACCAGAGCACGACGTTGCGTGCAACTTATCGCTCAAGGCCTCTCGGATCCGCAGAATAGGACAGCACTACAAGCGCTCCGCGCAAAGATGGGACCTTCTTCAGAGGCGTAGTTCACAAACTGCACCTCTCCTGACGCTCTCAGCTCTGTTTCGCTGTGCTGGCCTGATACTACCTTTTAGTGAACCCCTCTGTCGAGTGGTGTATGTGGTATAAATCAAGCATAGACTGTACATGACGCTTGGGCAAAGTGTTTCAATCTCGGGGCCTGGCTTGCATCCTCTATCCTTCAGGAAATGGAGCCGTGTACGCAGAATTAACATAACTCTGCATCGTATTGGATACTATGATTTACTTTTCTTTTGTTTCTTCCGAGTCGACTTTTGGGAGGTTTCGGCCACCGCTATCTCGTCCACCTCCGCCTTGCGTTTCCCTCCGTCTTTGCTCTGCCCTGCTGGTCGGCTTTGGGCGACGGCCGATTCCACTTGATGGCACATGTTCAACACAGACGGGGATGATTTGAAACGATTGCTTGAAGATAGCTTGCTATGCAGTGCCGTCCATGCGTCCGAATCCCAAACCCCAACAGTTGATGACTCCGCTGTCTTGCGGGTCTGACGGATGCAAAGTAGGACGACCTTGAGAATGTCCTTGACTTGAGCAGGCGAAAGACCGTGGTCATCCTCAATAGAATCATTGACCAGATCAATGACCGTCTTCTGCAGAGCCTTCTGGAATGCTGCCATCGCCGCCGGTTGTTCGCCCTGCGTTTGGTGAGCAACCGCTGTGGATTGCCCTAGGCATAAAAATCACATACCTTATCGGGCTGGCTCAGGATGACGTGCAAAAGCTGGAACGCTTGGCACTTCCTGTATAAGTTGACTGCTTTCGAGGAAGACTCCAAGACTTTGTCCCGTAATTTCCATCCCAGAGCGGGGAAGCGACGTGCCCAGTCCTGGAAGAAGCTGAATGCGAGCTGGGACGCTTTCCGGGACATATAGTCGTCGAGGGATTCAAGATATACGCTGATTGCTGCATCCTCCGCGTTCACGGAGATCAAGATCCTGCACAAGTAAAGGCTGCTCTGGCTGAGGACGGACAGGGTGTCGGAACCGCGCGACTTTCGTGCCCGCAGGTGTATCTCTCGGAGAATGGTCTCAGCTTCATCTTGCGGCACGGTGGTAGGTACGTCCTTTGACTTGGCCAGTCGACTTTTGAGGATACCGCTTGCTTTGTCGGATAATTGGCGTTCGTCCATGCCGCTCTTGGTCGCGAGTTCGATTAACGGGAGAACGAGTCGAGCGTTAAGAAGACTCTGAGGCTCTCGCTTGACAAAGATGTCGATAAGATCGAGCACTCTGTTCTTGAAATGCGTTGCTTCCCGTTGAGCGTCTACCCCTGGCACGACATCAGCACCGAAAGAGACACGTAAAAATAACGAGAAACGGAACCTTTTTTGGATTTTCGTTCCGTGGTTCTTGACTTGAAGATTTCAGCAAGGTGTTCATCGATGGCCATCATCTGGTCATCGTCCATGACTTCTCCTTCGTCAGACTCTTCGTCGTCCTCTCCAGCATCCATCCCGTTGGCTTTAAGGGCTTCCTCGATCTTCTTGCGGACTTCGTCGGCAGACTCGTCATTCCCTTCCTCAGAGTCGCTCTCGTCTTCGGATCCCTCTTCCTCCGAGCTCTCCTCGTCTTCCTCCGCCTCCTCGTCCTTTTCGTCGCTTCCGCTCTCGTCGCCACTGCCTATCTCCTCATCGTCATCATCAATCAACTCGCTCGGATCCCGCCGTTCCAATTGCTATTGAATGCTTGTTATTACGCCCAAGTCCGGAGAAACCCTAAACAGGGGACTCACGCTAAGAATCAATTCCACAGTACTCTCTTGAACGGCACTCGAAACGCGCGAAAACGACTCGTTGGCGACCGACCGAGTGAATGAACTGGCGTTTTCTAGGAAGCCGATGATGAGGTCTACAAGGACGTCTATAGGAGCCGGTTCGTCCTCTGAAGGTGGTGTGGGCTGGGATTTAAATTTCTTGGATTTTTTCGGCGTCTTCTCGCTTGAGAACATCTTGGAAGTCGCTTCGAGGGATGTCTGAGGAGCGAACAAACAGTTAAGGCGATAGGAAACGGAGGTGTGTGAAGGCTACAGACCTTGAGAGTCTCGAGAGTACCCGCCTCGCCGCAGCGGCCTTGAAGAAGGAAGGAAGACAGAACCAATTCAAATCCTCTCTCAACCTCTCTTTTGTCCTCGCCGATCTGTTAGGGCGCATATTAATATGCCGATGAAACGGGAGAAAGATGTGAGCATACTTTTCTCAGCTGGGCAATCGCTTTCTCGGTCTTTGCGAAGAGAGCTAGAGCATCCTCGTCGAGCTCGATCAGGGCCTTCGCGTGTTTTGCGTCCTTGTCCAACAAAACAAGGGTAGCCAGGACTTTAGAGATCCAGAACTCTCCATCGGATGCAATGGCTGTCTCCTTGCGCGTTTGTTCACCTACTATGTGCATAAATAGGGATGGGAACATCAATGGAGAGGGGAACCGAACCTTGCTTCACGACCGTAAGCTGACTGGTGAGCTCAGCAAGGCAGCCAAGTAATCTTGTCCGACAATGCGGCTGAACGTCTTCCGTGAATGGTGGTGAAGGAATTATGCGCAACTGTCCCATCACCGTAAGATTAACAAGGCATTAACGGGACAACCACACTCCCGACGTACCGCCTGAATACTACTTTTCTCGGACTTCTTTCGCACAACGAAAAGTCCGTTGACGATATACCAGTCGAGGATAATTTGTATCCAGTCGTCACTTTTTGGTATCGAGCCGTTGCGAATAAGGGATGCAAATTGATCTACGATCCATATTCGGCGGGAAGTAATCGTAGAAGATTCCCTATCGCTCTACATCTCAGTTCTCAGTACACAAAAGAGAGGAAGACAAACGTACTCTTCGGTATTCTTTGGTGCGTTCACTTGGTCGAGTAAGGAGAGGACATAACTCTTGATTCCCCCAGCGTCCATCACAGTCAGTATAGACTCGACTGTTTTCGTCCGCGTCAGTTTGTCAAACTGTCCACTTCCGTTAACTCCCGTCAATTGGAGAATTAATGGAAACCCTAGTGAGGGCGAATTTTGAACAAGTGTCTGGATGTGTTTTGCCTATCCATTGTGCGTCAGGAAACCCAAAGACCAACTGCGAAATCCGTGCAACATACCACATCGTGTGATATTTTGTGTAGGTAGCGATCCTTATTTGAAAGATGGTTTATCCAAGACCGCATGAGATTTTTGGTGAAGAGCATGGGAAGTTCGGTAGCGCCAAGTCGAGTAAGGGCTTTCTTGAACACTTGGAAGCCCCAATATTTGCGCTCGGGAGAAGAGGAGGAAGAAAACAGGGATTCTATCCCACCCATGAGACGTCAACGACACGAAATGAACATATATGCGCTTACCATCCACGACTACTCGGAAGAAATCGCTAAAAGAGCCTTGTGGAGATTGTTCTGAGCCCTCCGGAGGCAGTAACCGGTCGAATATGACATTCCATGCAAAATGAAGCTGAGCTTTCCATGATCCAGTGTTGGCGTCAGAAGAGTCTTCGTCGTCTACGGCAGATTCCTGCACGTGAATCACAACGCATGAGCCTCTCACCATACTCTCCACGTCAATAACTGACCTTTAAGATCCTACCAAGGGATGAGAGATTGCTTGGTGAAAGTATATTCTGTCCCTTGAACACCGGAGCGAGCGTTGTGTCCCAGTCGTGATTTGGCGTGAACGGTTGCAGCTTCAAAGTCATCGCAACTTTTTCCGGCGTCCAATAGCTATCTTTCTCCTTCGACCAGAGAGCTTCAATCGTCCCCTCGAGCGCCTCGACTTTCCATGGCGCGGAAGAAGAATGGACCGCATCGATAGCCAACCCAATCGTCCACCAAGCGCTCTCCCTCAACCATGACTTTGCCTCGCCGATTTCCAAGAGGTATGTCAGTACCAATGTGTACGTTTCCAAGCTCGAGACGGGCGCGTTCGATGATGACGAGGAGGAGCTCGGTAATGGCGTTTGGCGCACGAGCAATCCAGATCGAACGACGGCGGTAATACCAAACAGGCGTGCGAATAGGACGTCTCTCTGCTCCTGACCGGTCATAGATCCCTGCCTTTTCGTAGAGTCGACGATGAGAGTGATGACCTGAGCACAGGTGACTGTGTCTATCCGGGAGAGCAGCTGTAGGGAAACGACATAAAGTCATCTGGGCGAGCTCGAGAGATGGTATGCAGGGACGTACCTCGGTAAGGGCTACGCTGAACCCCAGCCTACTACTTTCCCGAGGACTCGCAAGGCCCCGTACAAGCCTCCGTACCGAGTACGAAACATCCTGCGAGTTCAACGCGTCCAATCCGTCACCGCCCTCGTTGTCTGACCCATCCGATTTCGTCTGAGGGACATGAAGCGCCTGGAATTGTTCGAGAGCGCTGATAAGCTTGACCGACGCGTCTACGCGGTCTTTTTTCGAGGCCGAGGACAGATTCCAGAACAAAGGAAGTGTCGTAGACATCTTGCTTGGATTCCTCCCCTCTGCACTCCAAAATTTCGGTATTCGGTGTCAAGTCCAAATCGGTTTGTTATGCTCTGTTGAATTCACAAGCTCATCCATCTTAGGGGCTAATTATAATTCACCAGCAACTTATCGTGAGCGATATGTACATTAATGCAATATTAACAAGTATGAGTCGTATGACAGACAAATGCAATTAGTCAACGCCAAAAAACGCAATGTAATGACCCCAACAAGCGTCCCAACCAATCTCAATCGAAATGCATCCAATGTCCCTTCACCCCCGTTTTACATTTGATGCAATCGGCGCGCGGTCCCATCATCACGCGATGCTTTCTACCAGAGGAAGTCGGAATATCAGAAATTCTAGATGGTCGGGGAGATCCCTCTATTCGATCGGGCATAAGGGTCTGAGTCTGAGCTTGAGTTTGATCGTGCATGCGAGCGTGGGTTCGAGCTGCCGCGTCTTCATCCGCCTGCCCGTATTCAGACATGAAACGATGCTGATGAGATGATGTATCTGATGGAGTCGCTGGCAAGAGGAAAATATCTGGAGGATGAGGCCGAAGTGCGCTCACACCGACCCTCAGCTCCCTTGCCGGTATCGACGACGCGGACGATGCCGACTCGGTCGCCGACGAAGGAGGCTCGGTGAGCACACTAAACGGTGCAGGCGAGGGCGCGTGTAGCTCGTTCACCACAGGAGTGGGTGTCGTCGTGATGTGTATCAAAGGCGGATGGTTCTTGGACGCCGCCCACTGTCTCGTCGCGGACTGGTGTGCGTTCGCGCGAAGTGACTGCGACTCTTCGTAATCTATAGCCTGTCACCCATCCTCGCGATGAGAACCACTCGAGAACGAGACATCCACCTCCAAATTTGAAACAAGACTGACCATGTTCTCGTCAGCCCTACTCTGACCTACGGTGGCACCCCCATCTACAGCGTACGGGGGACCGACCACCACCAACGGACTCCCGATCGTAAGCTCCCTCGCCTGCCTCACCCAATCATCCTGGTTAGTCAACCGACCGCTTTCCAACACGCCATCAGCCGCGCGACGGACACAGAGCCCCTCACCGAGCGGTGCCAGCGTAATACGTTTCTGAGAAACAAAGACAAAACCATCGTTCCTCAGTACACGTCCACGACGAGCAACCCAACTAAGACCAAAAAAACACGTACAGCTTGCCGCTCCTGTCTGGGTGAACCAGGAGACCGAGGTCGTTTCATCGCATAGCCCATTGAACGGAAAGCCGAGGGCGGTGACTGCATGTCAATCTCCATCATGAGTATTAGTTGGAGGTCTAAAAGTGGCGACCGTTATGCGTAGTGGTGAAATTTTCAAGGGTGAACCGGTTGGTGTGATGAGTACAGCAGTGGTCAAAGGATCGCGCTCGGAAATTCCCTGAAGATTGCTTTGAAAGAACACGGCCACCGACGCCACCAGCGTCCCGGACGGTGAGCCTCTCCGATACTGCCTCCCTCAAAGCCTGCACAACACGGTGTGCGGCAACAGGCTACAACGCTCGATATTCAAAATCACTGAGTACCCTTGGTACTTATTGCAGATCAACATTGTCAGCTTGCGGCCAGTACATGCCAAAACAGGCAAAGTCAGGTATACAACCGCGTCGAGTGCCAGCCTGAGTGGTATACAACAACTTGTCTACAAGATACGTTTCTACAAGTTTTTCTACGAGATGGGCTTGAGTGAGAAACATTATCAACACGAACACCGATTCATAGTACAAACATGTTCACCAAAACCGAGGACTCCGTTCACCCTTGCATCTGCAACGTACCACGAGGCAACCTGGGCTCACCCTCGACATAAGCCTCACCAGTTTCCTCGCGGAGCATGTCATTCAACCACGCTCCCTGAGGCTGAATTTTGATACCACGGTTGTACATCACAGCGAGGTACAACCACGCAGCAGCGTTCCCGACGGTGCCGACTTCGTCGGAAACGTGAGTTGCAGCGTACTGGCTCATCTTGGCGTAAAGCGCTTCGTCAGTGTAGAGGTCGAAGAGGTATTTCGCGACGGCGTCATTGTCGCCGACTTCCGTGAGGTATCCGGACTTGCCATGTTCGATCTGGAGGGGTATACCACCAGTGCGAGAGGCAACGATGGGTATGCCGGCATGGAGTGCCTCTGACACTTTGACTTCAAAGCCTTCCCGCAGGGAGAGCTGGAGAGCGATCTTGGCGTTGGCCATGAGAGCATTCAAGACTACAATCACATATCATTAATGGATCGACGACGAAAAGAAGAGGGAGACATACGCTGGTCGCTTGGTGGCAGCCTCATGACGACAATGTCCTTCTGGTATTCCTTGTAGTCATCGGAAGCAATCAAGTTCATGATCTGGTCGTAGATGATGCTGGCATCCGGGTCATCCACAGCACCGTGACCGCAGATCAAGAGCTGAGGAATATCCTGCTCGGAGTACTTGCCGGTCGCCTTCAAGAGTCTGCGCAAGCGAGCATAGGAGTCGATGACGTTGGGGATACCCTTGGCAGGATCGAACCGTGCGACCTGGACAATGTATTCACGAGCGGGCCACTTCAATTCGTGCATCTTTTCTTTGACACAGAGGGATTGAAATTCTCCCATGTAGAATTGGGAGTCCCATGGGCCGAGGTGCTTGTTCAAACCATCGAGCCTGTGTAAAGAGAGTGGTGAATAAACACGGTCTTGGCCATAAGGGACTTGCGGCCACCCACCAGTCAGTAGCGGCACCGAGAAGGGCCAACTTCTCGGGGGGCACGTCGCTGGGGACGAACTTGCTGACAGGGTGACTGATGAACAGGTCCGCGAGCTGAATGTTCTTCCAGAGGTACTGCCAAACTTCTTCCTGCGGAGAACCTTTCTGCTGGACGAGATCACTGCGAATCTCGATGTGCGAACGGTACACGATGGGAAGCTCTGGTCTGACTTTCTTGATGAGAGGAATCAAACCGGGCATCTGCGGGTCATCTATAACCGGTATGAGCAAAAGTACGAAGGAGGACGTGCGAGACGGTTACCAATGAACGCGACATCGACACCACCAGGGGCGAGGGGACCACCATGGGCAGTCCACCTCAAACCGTTCTTCAAGATCCAGGCGTCGAACTGAGCCTTGGCCTCTGTAGTGAGACGCAAGTCAGGGGCTGCGACACCTTGCAAGATGTTGTGGTTGTTCTTGGTGGTACGGAAAACGCTTGGCGATGGGTTCGGGACATACCTATTAATAGTTGACCGTGTAAACATCCGCGCAGAATTAAAGGTGGGGTTACGTACCATGCGGCGTCGACATCCAACGCAGTCAGGAATCTGATGAGAGCGTGACGCATCTAGGGAAACCCATGGGTCAGCGGCAATGAACCACACTGGGCCGTGAAAATCCACTCACAAGGGCGACTCCACCTACATCGGGCCACCGAAACCAGTCCAATCAAAAAGGGACCGCTAGATGAAGCTTAGATCACTCACCTCCCTGGGGGGTAGAAGAGAAGAAACCAATCTTGACCTTCTTCTCGCGAAGTTCGTCGGCAAGCTTGTTCACCGCGCTCCACGTTCCTGGTCCGACCGATTTGCGATACTCCTCGAGGTCATCGAGCAGATGGATCTTGCCAGCGTGATCGACCGTGACCTGGTTACGGGGACCGATGCTCAAACGGGGGTTGTTGTTAGGACCGTAGTACATGAGACATTTGCGAGCGGCAGAATCGGCCTGCTCATCGAGCGTGCGGGGAATGGGCAGCCTGGTCGTGACGCCGCTTTGGAGGTTGTTCTGATCCATGAGAGGGGAGGGGTCGACGTAGAGGGTGGGTGTATCTGCACCAGAAGGGACATAAGAACCAGTGGTGGAGGAAATACGGTGTTTGACATTGGGACGAGTGAGGGAGTCAGTGTGGAACGGCTTGATGTTGAAGACGATGGGGACGATATCGAGGTCGAGCCACAGACGGGTGCAAAGGTTAGGGCACTATCGTATACGAATGAGCACATGACGAAGCGATCAACGGATAGATAATCGAGTACCTCTTTGAGGAGGCTGAGAGTAACACCGGAGCCGAGGAATTTGCAAAGGTGTTCCTGAGAGAACTTTTTGAACGTCCCGAGAACGTGGGCCTCGATCTCAGCGGCGTTCTTCGCCGGCTGAGCCGCGTTGTACGGTATAACGGTGGAAGAATAATCGGTGCTATAGACCGAGTCGTGGATGGAGATGGCGATCTCGAAGGACTTGCCATCTCCAGCAACCGCGCCGGCGACACCAGCCCACATAGGCTAGATAACAAGATCAATACCTGCCGCTGCGGTCGATGAGATCAGGACTTACGGTGAGACTGGAATAGGCATGGACGACTGGTCTCCTGCCAGTGCTGACGCTGGAGAGTCTACGCTTGATAGCGGAAGAACCCTTTGATTCAAACTCCAAGTGAACGCTTGCGTGGGTGGACATGATGGGCGCAGGAGTGAAGTGGAAAAGAGAGAGGCTGGCTATTTAAGTGAAAAAGGCGATACTGTATGGGAGCGATGGATGGAGATTATTAGTTCCCTCAATGGAATAGATCCAGGGACCCTAGTGCATGCGATGTGGGGGTACAGGAATGGCTTTTGGGGGAGCCCTGTGGGTGTGGCAGATCTGAGAAGCAAGATCGCGACGCGCGTTGGCAAGTCATAGGAGGAGACCCTGAATACAAGCATATCAAATGGGCTGTCAGTAAGGAAATCCGGGTAGAATAGATGCGGGTTTGTAGGTAAAATTGGTAACAAGGAGGAGCTTGTGCGGACGAAGCTGATTAGTGGACATCTTCGAGGACGGATGGTCAGATCAGAACAGCCCAGTCAGAAGCATAAACTTCTAAACAGAGTTCTCGGGGTCGCTGTCGATGCCTCGTGTTGGCAGAAATGGAGTGTGACCCCAGCCACGGCTCTTGATGCAAGCTTCATGGTGAGTTGTCGTGAATGCGGCGCTCCTCAGCTCGGATTCGACGACGTCGGTTCACTCGTATGTACCAACTGTGGGACACTCGCAGACTCAGACCAGGCAGTACTCGCTCAACACGATGATGCACACCCGCACTCATACTCGGTTCTGCGCACAAGGAGCGGATGGAATCTATCCCAGACAAAACAAGACCGGGACAGAAAGAACACGGTAAGCCCATACGCTCATTAGTCCATCCCATTTCCATTTCTAACCAACCGTTCAGTTCGCCATGAGCACCTTCATCACCTCCGTCCTCTCAAGGCTTAACAACCCCGGTCTGTCCCCACGCGCGGGAGCCATATTCACACAAGCGATGTCGAAGGGCAACTACAGGTGGGGACGTAAAGCAAAACTCGCTGCCGGCGCCTCCATCGCCATCGCTCTTCGTGAGGCACACAAATCAGATTCCTTTCGTGACATCGCTTTCCTACTCGACGAATCGCCCGTTTCACTCTCGCGCACCTTTCAGGCCGTGGTATCTCTTCTCAATTTCTCTCTCGCTTCCACAGATCCAGCTGTACATCTTCCCATCCTCCAGGCCCATCTGCAGTCACTCATACATCCCGAAACCTTGTCCTCATCCCCTCCTTCCCAGCTCCCCCAACCCCTCGTTTCCATCCTCACGCCCCTGTCTTTACCAACTGTCATTCGCACAGCAACCTCACTGTCACAACTCATCTCTCAGCATTCCCCACCTTTACCCATCATCAACCTTCCCACACCGCCGACAGCATGTGCGTTGTTCATTCTCTGTCTCGAAGCTGAAATACGCGCACCGCTCCCACATCTCGGCGAGCTCGCACGCACGCTTGGTACCCGTTTCGCTCTCGCTGCCGGCGTCGTGTCTTCCCGGTACAAAATTCTCTACGATCTAATCGAGGAATGGATCCGTCACGTTCCGTGGTTGGATCAGTTCGTTTACAAGGGTAAAGGTCGTGGCGCTTCTGCACGCTCCAAATCTTCTAAACGAACGATCGTCTCCAAGGGAATCAAAGATGTCATCCAGTTTCATGAAGAGATATGGTTGAGTCACATGCAGAACCAGCAAAAGATAAAATTGGACTTGGATCCAGACCCTGGCGAGAACCCGACCGAAGGAGAAGAAGATGGAGGAGACGACCACGGTAATGTGACCACCCCGACGGTCGCGTCTTCGAGCACAAACGTCAGAGAACTCGATATGACACCGCCTCCGAGCAAGAAACGCAAGGTCGAGAAGAAATGCGGGGCTATGCACGCGGCATATCGATTTCTACTCGACCCGTTATCAGTCTCCGCTCCCAAAGCGGTATCGAGCACGACAACTTCCGATGGCGAAGTATCCTTGTTGACTCATATACTGACCTGTCCATCCGACGAACTTTCCCAAGGTGCTCCGCCTACACGTCTTCAGCTTCTCGCAACGTCTCGCGGAGGAAGCGCTCCTGAAAACATTGCCGACGAAGAGCTTTTTGCCGAAGGCGAATTGGAGGGGTTTTTACGGAGCGAACAAGAACGAGAGGTTCTTCGTCCTCTATTTCAGCTCAACTGGGGCGACGAAACAGCGGCGAAAGAAGCCCCCGTGCGTCGTACGAAACCGACAATCCCCGCTGAATCGAAACGAGGAGCCAAGCGTATCAACATGGACGCGTTAGCGCGTCTGCTTGGCGTTGTGGAAGGTGATGAGGCTGACGAGGAGGAAGTTGGATTTCCGGATGAAGATGGTGCTGATAATCTCTGGGGCTGGGATGATCTTGGTTCCGGCTCCTCGAGGCATCGTTCTCCCACGGAAGGCGCCGAGCTCGTCAGTGATTGGAGGCCAGCATCTTCGGACGATGATAACGGAGATAGATTTGGAAACTACAATCGGTACGAGGAAGAGCTCTGATTCGATGGTCAGGATTTATATTGGCTCTGATCATCATTTTACGACATGTACGAAGCATGTACGACCCTTGTAAACGTCAACGTGAGTTTTTCCCCAAGTTTTCCCGATTGCGACAGTTGAGTCATTGCGCTGTTGCTTAAATTTCGCTGAAAGGGAGTTGATACGCGGGAAGGGTGTGTTCAGGAACCATCCGGTAACGTGCCCTACATGCTTCCAATGACGAGCCTCATCTAGACCTTCCTTGCTCTCTATGACACGGTGTCGTTGGTCCCATACAACGTAATCTCGCACACTGTGTGGGTGTGGGGTTCGTGTCTGAATGTTGTGCACAGTGGATCATCAAAATTGCCCGCGCTTCGTACATATTTCGCCCGGTGAACGGATCGATAGAGATAAAACGCTCATCGTGCTTTATCCGGCATCCTAAATCGAATCACGCGGTATTCACTAGATCTATCTCTTCCCCTTCTCGCAGTCACCTCATGCTCTCGGATGGTCTCTCAATCCAACGCGACCAGCCCAGCTTTTCGACCCCGTTCGATCGATATACAAGGCCCATCGCGTTTTAATGTGGCGTTGTATCATGTGTGTGTGGGGTCAAATCCTTTGGGGAATACCTGACGAACGTTGATGTTGATCCGTGTGGTCTGCATGTAATCTTTGTATGGTTCCCAATCGTCTACATCATCACCTTCGTCTGGTGGCTGTGAAAAGTGCTCGGGTAGTGTGCCTTCTAGTATTCTTGGTACGCCTTTAGGAATTTTCGATCAGTGATGTTGGAATATGGTGGTGATGATGAAGTGACTGACCGTGGTAGGCGCGTCTACAGGCCGGTCCTGACATGATCACCATATCCCCGGATCGGAGGAGAATAGGGATTGGTTCGGTATCGCGAGTGAGACCACCAATGAGGAATATGGCTGCATTTCCTATTCTATTGGGGTGTGTTGGCGCGGATATGGGTCGATGGGGTGAATCGCAACTTACGAGATAGATACGAGTGGTGAGGTGGCACAGACCTCCGAGCGATCGACGTGGGCCATGAGCGTATCCTAACAAAAAATGACGTGAACGTCGATCGAGTCATTTCGCCAAGTGACTGAACGAACCTTTATCTGATAAAAATTGACTATGCCAGCATCCGGCTCTGTGTGATGTGTCAATGACGATAGGGTTGTATGATGGCGGGACGTACCATAAGTTTCTTTCCACAATCTCCAGTCGTCATCGCCCCATCCATCGAGAGTGTCATTACCGAAGACCTTTTCCCATGGAACTGACTCGACTGCTCGTTTGCAGATGTCACGTAGGAAAGGATTTATTTCCCCCTTTCCTTTGGTAAAGTCATACTGCTTGCTTCCCCAGTGGTATGACCATCCGATGTTTGCCCAACGAAGTTTTGGGATGAGATCGGAGGGAGGACAATCGAGTGCGGTCGTTGAGGACTCTGGGGGAGGTTTGGGAAGTGATTGGAGAGTGGAAAGGTTGTCCACAGAGGCGGGGTCGTTTGAGATGAGTTGTCGTGGGCCAGAGGTGGAGGGACGAGATATGCGTTCACCATCAAGTGATGCTTTCGTTCGAACGAGGGGTGCTTCAGAGCCTTGGGTTCGGGATTGGAGGTGGGCGTTCCAGATGCCCTCGGAAGGGAGTAGGTAGTGTGCGTCGAGGTTGGTTTCGTTGGGGTGACGAGCATGATCGCGGAGAGACCACCTGACGAGGCGTCGCTGGTCTTCCTCGGAGACGAAAGAGGGGAGTAGCACAAGACCTGTGCGGTGATTAGCGAGGGTGAATATGATCGATCGCGAGACTTGCCTGGTACTTGAGGTATGATAAATGCGTTTGGTGATATGCGACTGGGCTCATTCAGTCCCGCTGCGAGGTCGAGTATGGATGATAGATCTGGTGGTGGAAATCGGGCCTTGAACCTCTTCTCTGCTGCTCTGAACTGCGACCAATTCTGATCTACATCCTGTTTTCTATTCCTTGTCGTCTTGTCGTGTTCCCTTTTCGCTTTCTTGTATTCTTTGCTCTGAGTGTCGTACAGGGGGGAGATCATTTCTGCTACAAACAGAAGCAAACATTCTTCGGGTTGCCGATCATTGCGTCTTTCGTCGGCTTGGAGAGACTTGAAATATTTTGTTTTGTTTTATTTTATTTTATGCACTTTCTCCTGGTCTGCCATGTCTGTCTGGCTGCCTCGCTCTCAACTCATATTACGCTCAGCTAATCACCGTATCCCTCTCCGTACTTTCCACCGCGCTTCCTCCCCTGCTCTCCTCCTAGCACGTCGCTCTCTTCCCCCGTATGAATCACACATCGCCCTCGTTAGATTACAGTCAAACAACGCTACCGCCTCTCAGGATCCGAAACCTTCTCCTCCCGCTCCAAAAGAAGACTCTCCTCTCGTCACCCGAGCATGGAAGAAAGTAAAGCACGAAGCACAGCACTACTGGCACGGAACAAAACTCCTCGTATCTGAAGTACGCATTTCCTCAAGGCTACAATGGAAGATATTGCACGGAGAGAGCTTGACGCGCAGAGAACGGAGACAGGTGTGCTTATTCGTGATCCGTCGGTGCAAGCGTGATACGAACATATGTCCCTAGCTCAGACGAACAACTCAGGACTTGTTCAAGCTCGTCCCGTTTGCTGTCATGATCATCATACCATTCATGGAGCTCCTCATACCCGTCTTGTTGAAAGTCTTTCCAAACATGCTTCCCTCCACCTTCGAGGACAAGTTTGCTGCCGTGCGTACCACTCTCGGACCAATCCCTGATTTCTCGTCTGACTACTCGTAGCAAGAGAAACAACGCAAAACCCTCAGGGTTAGATTGGAAATGGCAAAGTTCCTTCAGGAAACACTCCGTGAATCAGGTCTCAGAGCCAATGCCCATATCGTCGGTACAGACGCTTTCAAAGAGTTCTTCCGTAAAGTCCGTTCCACCGGCGAGCCTCCATCTGCGACCGACATCATCAACGTCGCCAAACTATTCGACGATGACCTCACCCTCGACAATCTTTCCCGTCCACAACTCGTCTCGATGTGTAGATACATGGGTATCAACGCATTCGGTACCGACAACTTCCTCAGGGGTGCTATTCGCTCCAGACTCATGAACTTGAGGAGGGACGACCAAGCTATTTATTCCGAAGGCGTCGACGAGCTTTCTACGTCGGAACTTCAAGCCGCATGTCAGTCACGAGGAATTCGCACCTCTGGCGTTTCTCCCGCAAGGCTTAGAGACGAGCTCACGACCTGGATACAACTGCACCTGAATAACAGAGTTTCTGGCGTCCTCCTTATCCTCGGAAGAGCGTTCTACTTTGACAAGAAACCGGGTGATGACGAGGATGGGAAGACAGCCATTATTATGAGCTTGGAGAGCGTCATGTGTGGTCTTCCCGATAACTTGGTCTGTCCCAGTCGTTTCTTTTCTGGACAACTGGGGACTGAATGCCTCCTCTCAATAGCTGAACGAAGCTGAACTTGAAGTCGACTCGGACAACGCAAGCTATAAGCAGAAGCTCGAGGTCTTGCAGCAACAGGAAGAGCTCATCGAAGATGAGCAAGAACAGGAGCAAAAGGAGGAAGATGCTCGACGTGCTAAGCGCGAGGAAGACGAGAAGGAAGCGCGTCTTGCTCAGTCACTCCTGCCCGACTCCGAGGTAAATACCCCCTGACGACATTCTCGCGTCACTTGTTGATGTTCTCGCAGCTGCACCCTGTTGTTGAGGAAGAGAGCGCCCGCATGACCACCGAACAGCTCAAAGAACTCGCCGAGGCTTTGTCCGTCATGTCTGCTAAATCAAGTGTTCTCAAAGAGCGCGATGAGCTTCGTGCGCTCATGGAAGAGAACCTCCAAGCCGAAGAGGTACTTTCCACCGTCTCGTCTCTCCCTCACCATATCCCATCTCAATATCACTTTGCTTCTTAACAGGACCCCAAATCTCCATCCGGCGCATTGACCAAACGCATCCGCACAATGCTCACCAAGATCGACACTCAACTGTCCGACTACGACTCCCGCGTCGGCAGCTCTCTCCAAATGATCTCCGCAGACGCCGAAGGCCGAATCTCGGTTCAAGATCTCCAAAAAGCGCTCGCGGTGATCAAACACCGACCTGACGACGACGTTGGACAAGCCGTGATTCAGAAATTGGACGTTGACAAGGATGGGTTTGTGGAGATTGAGCATGTGTTGGGGTTGGTGAGAGAGGAGGGGTTGGGGATTGAGATGGATGATGAGGCGAGGACGCTGATCGGACAGGGGAGGGAGATTAAAGAGGCGAGACCGAGGAAGGAGGATATCGTGCAAGAGTAACTTGGATGAACGCGATTGCGTATCCTTGCCCGATATCTTGAGCATGCATTGGCTGGCCAGCTACGATCCACCATTATTATTAGACTTTAATACAAAGCCACCTCATACTTGTGATCCTGCGCAAAACCACCCACAGCAAGCAAATATGCGAAAACCCAACGATAAGATAACATGTACATTAATTAGGGTAACAAACTAACGAGGTATATATATGCGAGCAGTGCAGGTAAATATCAGCAGAGCAAGGTCTTTCAAGAACCACTCCATAGGCAGCGACCTGGCTCGGACCCCAAAGGCTTTGATTACTCCTCAGATACGGTCTCGCCTTCCGCGTCCGCGTCAGTCTCTCCACAGCTGATCGCAGCTTCGTCGTCATCCTCGTCGTCCGCATCGGCTTTCACAGGGATAGGTGGTTGATCTGGTAAACGCTGTCGACGAAAAGGTGGCACGTTCAAAATCAGCAACGAGAGTAAAAGTTGCGAAACTTGAGACATACGTACCACAAAGGCGAATTTGCAAACCAGGAAACCACCCTTGTTCAGTCCCTTGTCTTGCCAGGCCTGTGTCACCCCACACACACGGCGTGTCAGTCGTTCTGCAGTTGTGAGTCTGGAAGAGCACCGCACCTTTTTCACGACGTAGAGACCGTCATAGCGGTACCTGTGACGAGTTGACGAGGGGGATGAGATCTTTTATCGAGCACGCGGATGGGGAAAGAGTTACCCTTCACTGGGACCGTATCTGCAGCGAAGCTTGTACCCTCTGATGACACGAACAGGTTTACCAGTCTCCACGGAGCGCTTTCAAAGCACAGTTTGAGCAAACGGAAAGGGGAAGACGAAACGCGAAACGCGTGCAAAGGAAGCACGTAAGAACGTACCGCAAGCGACTTGTTGTGGTTGTGCTCAAACGACTGATCGAAGCTTTGTCCGGCGGTCCGAAGCTGTGAAAACATCGTGGGTGTGGGTCACGATCGTGCGACGCGTATTAGGTCGGGCAGGACTTACGTTTTTAGGAGCCGCTTTGGTGCCTTTAAGATCCCTACCGCCTGTGAGGGTAAATGTGAGCGAATTGGATGGTTTATGTTCGGGTTAGAGAGTTGTGCTTACCAGCACCTGTATATGTGCTAAAGGGAAAACATATTAGTGATTGGGATGACACCAGGGGGTTGGAAATGGGACTTACAACGCGTAGCCATCGTCGACATCGTCGTCGTAGCCACCTGAAAGCGCGATGGAGTAGGCACCGTCAGGGCCTGGAGCGATTCCTCCTACCCACGGACTGGACAGAAAAAAGCAAGTTAGTACCAAGGAAACAGAGGATAAAAACATCTCAGGGAACCAAGACTCACGCGTGAATCGAATCGTTCGAGCACTCTTCTCTGAGGTTTTGGTGAACGATGCGCTGCCGCACGAAGAAAAGAAAAACCGTACCTCGACGCCCACCACGAACCAACCTCGATACCAGGAATCGCTCCATATGTTTTTCTATACCCCCAACAATCAGGACCAACCCCAAACCAAGAAACGAGAACCACTCACGGGTTATACCGTCTCTGTTTCTTCGTCACCTGTTGCTCGTCACCAACGACTTTCTTCACAGAGATTGGTTGCGGCGTCCCACGAGTCTTCTCAACGCGTATCAGCGCGTCCACGCCCTTCCCTGCAATTCTCGAACTCCTTCTCCGACTTCCAGCCTCGGCACCAGCAGTGGGCGCCGCGTTCTCATCCGACGCGACGCGTGCCGTCTTCTTCGCACGCGGTCGTACATCCGCATCAGAGTCGGCGTCAGAATCAGAGTTGGAGTTATAGGTGTCTGTGTCTGCTTTTCGTTTGTTGCGAGAGGTGGAACTGGATTTGGATTTGGATTTGGATTTGGCGGTACGAGCGGGCTTTCGACGGGTTTCTTTGGGCTCTTTCAAGGGTTTTAAATTATGGATGTCTAGAGTGGCGAGGAGCTCGCGGTTGCGCGCGATGTTGGCATCGCGTTCTTCATTGTAGCTGGGCAACATGTGTCAGTGGTCGCTCTAGGATGACCAGTACTCGGGCTGTCAGTAGTGAGCTGGGTATTATATCAAAGTGAACCTAAGAAGGATTGAAAGAGATGGTTGTCGAACACTTTGCGGTCCAACAATCGTGTATAATACGGCGCTTATTTCAGGGTCGTAAGCAATCCTCAAGCAGGATTACATAGAAATTACACGCCAAGCGATCTAACGTTGCATGAACGCTGAGTTACAACTAATCTATGTCTCGCTGATACCCCGGAGAGCGATGATGAAAATGTGGATGGAGAGGTTGTGATGATGTGACAAGTCTTGATGAGGAGACGGTTCTTGACGACGACGAAGATGAAGACGAGGAGGAAGATGAGACGGAGCTGAGGAAGATGAAATTGGACGGGCGATGACGTCGAGTGGAGGTAAGGCGTGACAAGAAGGGATCTGACGGCGAGCATCTCACAACTGTCCACGTTGACTAAACGTAAAGTCTTTCCCTTTCTCGTCCTCCGTATCCGAGTCAGTCTTGGTCCTTACCAAACCAGCTACATCCATCCTCTCCCTGCTCGAGCCCATAACAGGGGTTCAGCTCGTTGAACAACTTCCGGTTCTCCACCTGGGAAGCCATGCGAGGGAAGTCCTCCACGAGCTCATTAGACACGATTTCGGCTGCTGGGAATGACACGATATGTGTCGGACGTGCATCCATGCGCGACTATTTGGCAATGACGTCTGGGAGGGCTGACCCCGTCTCGAGTACCGCGAGCTGGGTTCGTCGAACTGACCCCGCTGCGTGACCTTCCCAGCTCGTGAACGAGGGAAAGCATTGGTAGGTTGTCTTGAGATCCAGCTACTGCAGGGTCCGAGTCGATCAGGAGGTCTTCGCAGTTGTCGCTGTTTTTAATCTGCGCTCGGAGGACTGATGTCTTCGATCGGTTAATGGCTGTCGCCTCTGGGTGTCCGAAGAGGATCGGGGCCAAGAAATCGATGGTTGAATTCTCCGGCAATTGAGGGCAGCGCCTCTGAGTAGAAGCCGATATACTTGGTTCAACTTGATGTCGTTGTGGTCGCCACTGTCCATGAAATGAGAAAAGTGAATGTAGGCATCTTTGAATGCTTCCTCGAGGGGGGGTCCAGTCGCATCTTCGACAGGCCTTGCCTCGCGGATTGTCTTCCAGTGATTCTCAGCAAAGAGCTGCTCGAGGAAGTCAAGGACAGAAATGGGCTTGTGATACTGGATGACACCGGATAGACCTCTACAATCTCGCTGCACCCTGTCGTGTGTGAGGGTCCACAACAAACGGCCTAACATCTCCCCCCGTTCTCTTCGCGACAGAAAGCCGTTCTCAAATGCCAGGGAGAGTGTATCGGGAGCGAGTGATTCGAAGCTATATGATTGTGGGTCGTCATTGAGGAGCTGAGCAGCCGCCTCAGCTAAAATGGGCTCTGATGGTGTGCCAGAGCGCATATACTTTCCGTGCTCTGCCAGGACCGCGACTGGATGATGGAGACCGTAGAGTTGTATCCAAGGGACAGAGAGTTGCGATCTATGACGTTTAAAATGGCCTTCTGGAAGCCATCGATTTAAGGAAATCTAAACGCCTGGAAAACGGCTAGGCAAGGTCAATGGTGCTCTGACTCAAGAAACACCTCAAACCTACCATGCGCTGAAATGTGAGATGATCTGATCAGTCTGAGTCCATGAGATCATGAACAGAGGGATGCTCACAATCACGATCAGGGTTATAGCCCTTAGGGGAACCTTGAGCGGTATCTACATTGTGACATAGGTCAAACATCACCCAATAATATTGCAGACCTCGTGGAATAACCTGTCAAAAAAAGCCAAAAACATTCTGGAGCCCTACGCAAAGACATGCCTCATTCATAGTTCCCAAGCTCGATGTCATGCATCAGAGCTTCCCGAATGTTGACGTCCTCATTGATCAGCTTCCTCATCTTGCCTCCATAGAGTGGCCTCAGGCGTGCGTCATTTGGGGCAAAGAAGTAAATCTGAATCAATGCTTGAAGGAGGTCGATCTCTGGCATGCGAAGTCGCTTGAATGGATCAATCATGGCATTTATTTGTGCGAACAAGCGGTGTTGCTCCTTGGCACCTTCAGACATGGAGTCTTCCTCTCGTTTGGTGTCTAGTGGTGGGGCAGAGGGGGCTCTTTTGTGCATTTGGATGGTGGAGGATACTAACGAACCTGCTAGCCCCTCCCTATTCGTCCTGACTTGGATGACGTAAGGCACGCAATGTACCCACTCGGACGAGAAATATGACGCATGACGGCTTCAAGGCTGGCAACGAAGACTTGCCACCAGTGTACTAGTCACCGAAAGGAAGCGCACAGTGAACATCTTTGATGCTATGAAATCAACAGTGAAGATGCACACAAAGTACCAGGGGGCTCTGGGTTTCGGATAGCACGCAGAGGTCGCGACATATAAATCGTGATATTCGTGAGGATGACCAAGAGTTCCCTAAGATGACGACTAAGAATGGCGCACACAAGTCAGCGACTGTGAAGTTGGCAGTAGGGCAAAAGGGCAGGGGCATTGCGTCAAGTGTGATCGAGAAAGTGTGACATGGTAGAGAATCACTGTTGATCTGTGGGTGTTGGCGCTACAACCGCCCGCAGTTCCTCAGTCTGTTCGGTTGTCTTTTCTTCTAAATAAGTTTCGTCATCTCCAGAGTACTCTGCCCACCAACGTCCGGCTTGAAGAATCATAACTCCGGTGAGGGCTACACTACAGACGAGATGATTTGACGCGAGATCAAGTGTCGGTAAACGGAGGGCGCGTGGAAAAGCTTCCGTTGCTGATTGATATGGGACGGAAGAGAACCTTTCCAGTAGGTCTACAAAGATGGGTCATATTATGGCAAAACGGGGGGCAAGCGAACGAGAAGCACGAACTTGGGATGACGGAGTAGAGGTACATGATGACGGTCATGGAGTAGAGGACTGGAAGAGTATCAGCTACACGTTTGTACTCTTGGGGTGATACGGACCTAGACTTCCGCCATCGAACATGAGGTTTCCTGCTTCACCGTCACGGAAACTCCAGAAGATGGTCGTTCCTCCGAGTACGACGACAGCGGAGAGGACATAAAGTGCTTCCGCTGGACCTTTTGTCAGTATGGAGTAATACAGTGCTGCTGTCCATAGATGCTCATCGGTGACGGGTGACTTCCAGAGCGTCAAAGAGTCTGCTATCCAATGGGTGAACAGAGAACCTGCAAGGAATGAGATAAAAGCGCGAGATAAAGTATGAAACCATTTACCTAGAAGAAAAGAGGTCGCGCATACGACTATGGCTGCTCGTACACCCATTGCTTTGCAGGACTCGTGTGCTCAAAATTCGAGCGTCCACTGCTCGGTTCACTTGGAAATCACGAGACAGTTACATTTCCGGAACATCCCGATTACCGACACCTTCCTGTTTGGGTCATTCATGTGCCGTCACTTCTGATTGGCTCACGGACTGGCTCGAGGATTCCCTCTGCCATGCACTTTCTTCCCCGTCAAGCACAGCGAGCAACTCTCGCATTCATCGCCTGTCCACCACCATGCACGGCGATACCCAGACATAGACGATTTTTCTCAGATGAAGTTACACCACCCACTCGCCCGTGGTTCTTGGAGCCAGAACCAGAACCAGTCCGACAACTCCCTCCTCACCTTGCTCCGAAATCCTATGAGCTTCCCCCAGGTCTTCCCGCACCGATAAAGAATCTATTCCAAACCCTAAGTCGATCACCCTTCCTCGAACCTTCGACCCTCGAAGTGAGAGAACCGACGCCGATTCTCCCTGGACCACCGTTACCCAAAACCATACCCAAAGGTCGGCGCCGTCGAGGTCGGACTTACTCGGGAGAGGGGACACAGGAGGATAAGGGTGGTATCTGGAATTGGGTCGTTACTGCACAGGTAGGCCCCCTTCTTGCATATAATTTGCTGTACCGAACACGAATCTGCCCAGGTCAAAGATGGTACCGAAAACCGAGGTTCGGTAGAGGCTGTCGTCAGATTAGTGCGAAAGACGGTAAGTAAAAACCTCCTCCGGCACCTTCTACTCGCACTCATCATTCACAATAGCTGCTAAAGATGGATCCACCTGTGACATTACCCCCCAACTCAAAGCGACGCGGTCACCACGGTTGGGCAATGGTCGATGCTGGAAACTTCGTGGTTCATATTCTTAGTAGGGAGGCTAGCCAAAAGTATTTCTTGAATCAGTCTCAGTGGTGATTGTTGTGGTCCATGATCCACTGTCGATATATAGACTCCACACTACTCACAACTTCTCTGTATTGAGAGAGATGTTTTAACACGAGCCTCGTGGTGGACGCCGGTCAGGGGTCACCATTATGATCTACCTTTAAATGTTGAGCACTGGTCCTATGAGACCAAGTAGTTGAATCGCTGTTCACTTTCCACTCTGACCATTGCTCGACCACGATACAGGATACACTACAACCTAACCGAGAAACACTAGTTTAATCGAGGAACTCGAACCTGAACAGCGTGCCAACACTAGGCGGCGGAGGAATCGAGTAGAACATAATCCCGAGTGCTTGAGAGCTCTGTGAATTGCGCTCCAGCTCGGGCAAGGTTTAGCGCGTATATACAAGGACACTCACAAGGAGGCTCCACACTGTCATCGGGCTATCTGCAACTGTAATGCTAGGCGATGGCTTCTCAGCGCGACGAAATATCTGCAGCATCCTTACTCACGTGTATCCGTCCCCATTCTGCTGGTAGGTTATGCTCCAATCCTGAGCCATCCCATACGGCCTGTTGGCTGTAATGATTTTATTGAATTGAGTGGTTGTGTAGTCGTAGCCGCCAACGCTGAGGTGGTAAGTGTTCTCTTTCCCCTTTACCTTCTTTACCTTCCACTGGGATAGCGTCACCGAGCTTTAGCGCAAAAGATATATGGGCAACATTGGCGGGTTACCTCAGTGAGGGAAGCGTTCGCTTTGACTTGAGCGTAGGAAGAAAAGGTCTGATCGACGCCGATTGTAACCCAAGCAAGAATGGGGGCGAAGACAGTAATCCTAGCGGTACCTTCTCTCAGGTTTCTGGGCATTGTCGAGATGATCCTATGAAAGGGTTCTTGTTGAACTGAGGTGCGGTTCCGCTCAAAGGCTCTTTATACGACAAACGGGATGTCCCGCAGTCCGTTTACGCAGGGAAATGTATATCCATATACTGAGGCGGGGGACGGAAGGAAATCACATGAGAGAAGTAGAATCGGCCGAAGCCGACGTGTGTTGCGTCGGCGGGTGTCTCCCCTCGAGTGGCGCCTTTGATGATAATCCACAATCTGTTTCTGTCGGGAATCTGAATTAAGAGTAACAAAGGGGACGGAGGAAGCCGCCAAATTGGCCCCCACCATTTGCGCCGGCAGATAAGTATTCTTCCGCCGACAAGTCCCTTTGGTTCCCGGGTTCAGGCTGAAAAGGTGGCACGTTCAGCGGGTACCAAGATGGCAAGGGCCCCAGGCAGGACCCGTCGAATTTGAGACATCGATGACTGGAGTTGGTGAATTTCTCGCCTCGGCGTTCCCTCGCAGTGAGGAAGGAAGTGCCGTCTTCCGGGGACATCCAGCTTTGCGCCTTCTTGAAATTTCGATTACTTGCCGCATTTGAGCGAAGGTTTTTGGAATTGAAATGCTCACCAGTCATAGCTCCACTTTGCTCATACCGACTTTGGTCCGGTATACATAGCTGTTAAAGCGCATCAATAAAGTCACTTCATCGGCTACTCTCAAAAGGATATTTACCTGGAGAAGAGATGTTTGTGCCTTTTGGGGATGTGAGCTGCCCGCTTCAAACACCTGTGACCTCGGGGACGTCGACGAATTTACGTTCATTTAAAGGACCCACCAGCTAGACAAGGTTTAAAACCTTGAAAACTGTTTTTCTTTTACATTTCGTTGATCACCACATGACTGGTACCATGGTACACACCATGGAGAATCAGGACAGCGCCTCACTGGCACCCTGAATGAATTTATCATTATGGGAGGTGGCAGGTGCCCCTCCAGGTAGATGAACACTCTTCAAGCTAGTACATACGTATGATTGCCCGTCTCAGGCAGCAGGGGAACTGTGAAGTAACCTTGGTATGAAGATCTGTCACGAGGAAATTGTCCCCCGAGCTTATATCGTGCTAACGCGAATCGAGCGCCAGAGGAGAGGGCGCTTTGATACCTTGCAGCGCCTATAATAACAGGAAAATTCAATCAGTCTATCTCGACGTTCTGCCCCAGCTGATCCACTCACCTAAACTTCACGATCTAAGCACATGCGGCATCTGCAAGTCGCACCCGATTAGCCGAGTCCTAGGGCAGTCCTAGTCTCCCCTAGACAAACCCAAGAGTCGGATGAAGACAGTCGTTCACCCTTCACTAGGGGGCAGTCCAGGAGCTTGTCGGGACGGACAACTCGGACAAAGGCCCAGGGATAGAGGGGCCCGTTTGGGGCTTGCGCAGACGAATCAGAGCTCGCGAAACAGCCAGGAAGCCTCTCGCCAACGTTATGTTACAGGTTTGCTCTACAGATGAACGTTGAACTGTTTCACGAGCATGGCCTATTAGTCTAAGTCTTAGAGCCTGTCAAAACGCGAGTAATGCGGCACCTATCGTCTTCGGTCACGCGCGAGATGATGACGGTTCGAGGACAAACAACACTAGTCGATTCGAGGTGGATTATGTACGTACACATAACGCCAAGTGTATATGGTTCTCGCATGTATCGCACACCGACACCTGTTTGACCGAGCCACCCAGCATACGATTTCTCTCGCGACGTGTATTTGAATGCCTCTCTCTTCCCGTTCACGCAGTCCTGCGTCAACCTCAACCGAGCATCGACCCTTCACACCTCCCATCGCACCTCGCCACTCTCACTCATCATCCAATGGCTCGGCAGAGTCTCTACGAAACCTCGAGCTCGCCGAAGGACCTATGCTAGCACCCATCTCACCAAGAAACGCCCGACAGCGATCCTTCTCGTTCACGGGGTTCGACTTCCAGGCAGATTTGCTGCCACTCAGTGCAAGCGTGAGTGAGCCAGACGCGTCGTACAGAGATGGTCCTGGGGCAGAGAAAAGTATAAGTCTGATACATGGTATGCATATTTCGTCGTCCTTTGAGTTTCGGTGTTGTTGGACGGTCGTGTGCTAGGTATCGGACTGGTTGTTGGGCTACAGGTATGTCCGGAGCTTCGGGTCTTTTCCTTCAGCAGGTTGACCATATCGTGGCTGTTAGATTGGCTCTGGAATATTGTACGAATAGTCGTTGTGACTTTTTCAGAAAGCTAAATCACTGGGCAGTTCTTCGCCAGGTATCGTGGTTGCCAACACACATAGCGTTGGAGCTAGTCTAGCAGTGTGGGTGGTATCTGGGCTGCTTGCATGGACCGGAGCAAGTAGTTTTGCAGAACTGGGGTATGTTACGTCTTCCCGACATTTCATCCCCTCGACTTACTTCTATCTAGTTCGAGTATACCTCTAAACGGCGGTGCCCAAGCCTATCTGGCATACGCATATGGGCCGCTCGTCTCATACCTGTTTGCTTGGACAGCGATCTCCGCCCTAAAACCAGGTTCGCTAGCAATCTCCACCTTCCATTTCTTCTCCCAGGCTTACCTTCTCGTCTCATAGGCGGCAACGCCATTATCGGCCTCATATTTGCTGAATACTTGAACCGAATCATGTGGCACGTCACTCGTGACCAGGTATCACCGGGCAACATTCCCCAATGGGCTATCAAACTCACTGCGGTGATAGCAGTGCTTCTCGTCGCTCTTATATGCGCAGCAACTAGGACTATGGGGACGAGGGCTTCTGTCCTGTTTACTACTATCAAGGTACGTGTGCTTAAGAATATCCAATGCACGGGTCTAACAAACGCGATGGTAATAGATCTGTGTGTTGGTATGTTCCGCATCTTACTATTGTACAGACGGTGCGATGACGAGAGCTCAGATATCCATTCCCATTCTGGGTCTTGTACAATTAGCAAGAGGACGAGCATCGGAATCGTTCAAAGAACCTCTCTTCGATGACTCGAGCAAAAGCCCATCAGCCTATTCTCTTGCTCTGTACTCTGGTCTTTGGGCGTTCGACGGTTGGGACCAAGCCAACTATGTTGGCGGGGAGATGTATAATCCCGGGAAAAACATACCTAGAGCGATCCATTTCAGTATGGCGATCGTCAGCGTAAGCATTGATGCTGAGTCTGCATGGATCCTGACTGACGCATTCCAAAGGTTTTGTTCATCCTCGCCAATACGTCGTATTTTGTAGTGCTTGACAAGGCAACCGTGGCCGGGAGTAACGCTGTTGCACTAGATTTCGGTCGCGCACTCTTTGGTCCGGTCGGTGGTGTGGTGTTTGCAGTGCTGGTGGCAGTTTCATGTTTTGGTGCTCTCAATGGTAATGTTCCTTTCTTGCAAGACCAACAGCCAGTTTTCATTTGAATATAACAGGCTCTACCTTTACGTCTGCACGGCTTATCCGAGCCGCGGGGCGAGAAGGATACCTCCCAGCTATGTTTGGCAAACTCAACAAATCGCGTCAGACACCGTTGAACGCCATCTTGTTACAAACGGCGATGACGATCGCGTTCATCGTCGTCGGGGGTGGTTTCCGATCGCTGGTCAACTTTTCCGTCGTGGCGTCTTGGTCATTTTACTTCTTGACCGTAAGTTGTCACCGCATCACATGTTTTTCTGCTGAGCGTCACGCATGTAGGTGCTTGGGCTAGTGATACTACGATTGAAGGAGCCAAACCTCGAGAGGTATGTTCCTTTCATTTTGTATTCGGAGTGCGAAGATCGTTGACGATGCCGCAAAAGACCATATAAAACATGGATCATAACGCCACTCGTATTTTGTGCAGTTGCGATATTCTTGTTGTGTATGCCCATCATTGCAGCACCTCTTGAAGCCATGGCTGTCCTTGGTGTGTATTCTCGAGACTGTTGAGGACTGTGGCCCGCTCATCGGTCATGTTCACAGGCTTTGTGCTTGCTGGTATACCAGTGTATTATCTTACGAATAGAGAAGAGCAAGCCAAACTCCCATTCCTGCTGAGTAAGTCTACTCCTCCCGTCCGTGATCGCAGAAAGGTTGAACGACCTTCTTCTGTCAGGTTTCTTAGGCTCGCTTGTAGACCGGATACGAGGGCGGCCGAATGCAGGTGCTGGATGGCAGGCAGTCGCTACAGAATCTGACGAAGTCGAGATGCGAACGAGCAATCGATGACGAGTTCATGGGGAGCAGGTTGAACTGCTATGATACTATTGATTGGATACCACCTCGCAGAACTATGTTTCCTTGAGGTATACTGATAGAACGTATGCCAAGCTTAATATGGGATGATGGAGGGCGAGGCCGCTATGCCCTGCCAAGACTGCGCCTCGGAACTTGCCAAGTGCGTGAGATTCTGGATACGGAGATGAACTCGGTGTTGGCTCGCCGAGGGGCTGACTGGGCCGCTGGATGACGCGATTCGATTCTGATTCCGGATTTGTTTGGTTGGCTGACTATTGGTTGTGACTATCATTCATATAAAAGCTCGGGGGTTCTCAGCGTGCCACTTGCGCATTCCGAATATCTATCTAGTGGCTCATCGCCGATTTCCTTTCTGTCTGTCAATCCATCACCATGGTGCGTGCGCGTGAACAACTAACGATGGTCCCTCGCCATGCTGACGCAATCCGCACGCAGGGAGTGTATCTCTTCAACGTCAAGGTAATTGCGAAGAGTCGGGGAATGACAGGATCGCCGTGCTGATGCATGGATTTGTCCAGATGTCTTGCTCAGGTTGCTCAGGGGCCGTCTCACGGGCACTGTCCAAGGTCGAGGGTACGTCTCCCCCGCCCATTCCAGCGAGGCTTCACGCAAATTGACTGGTTTCCTTACTGAAGGGATCACCTACGATGTCAACCTAGACAAGCAAGAGGTGAAAGTGACGGGCGACGTTCCCTATGAGACTGTGCTGGAGAAGATTCAGAAGACGGGTAAAGAGGTGGGCGTGGTGTTTTATTTCCTCGTTCGTGATTCTCATAATTTCTACTAGGTGGTGTCGGGGAAGACATTGTAAACACGCTGCGTGACGTTTGCATAGATAGTCTGCGGCTGGCGGTGTGGAATGATATGATATGACATCACGCTGGACGCAACTAAGCACGTAAGTACAGTTGTCGATCTGAATACAGGGCACAATTCTACGATCGGGTCGAGCAATACCACCCGATCACGAGTCCTAGACCGAAAAAGTTGGGATGAAGACTCGTTCACGTTCCACTATGCTCTTCCACGGGGGTTCGAAAGGAACAGCTGTCCGTGACCAGAAAGTTGAAGGGGGAAAACCCAATTCTGGAGTTCTTCAAGCATCCGGCCTACAGTCAGAAGGCACGGGTTGGTTCTCTTCATCCCTTCAGATGACAGATGATACCATGGTTGGCCTCAGGTCAGCTGGTGTTTTGCATCTACTTAGTCTGATGAGCTCGTCGATAGATTGTGGTCCTCGGACTATTCTGCGGCCTTGTGTCCATGATCATCCGCTTGTCTTGGGATGAGTACGGTGTACTATATTCTTACCAGCTGACCCCTCCATGCATGATACATGATCGTATGTTCGTACCAGGTATCCTGGTAACGATGTCATTCGGGCAGCCAATCAGACGGGGGAGTATGGAAATCGACCCTGAGATGACTTCATCGGCCTCCATCGCCAGGAATAGAAATGGTTTAATCGAGATTTATTTTCGGCCCATCGGCGCCCTCCACGCGGAAGCGCGGACCATGATGATCGGGACCAAGTAAGTATGTTCATCCACCAGGGTCCAGAACCAAGAGAATGTTTTCTCCCTCTCTCTCTTGAACGTAAATTATTTAATTCCAACACTCTCTCTCTTCGACCGTTTCCATGTCTCAGATCTCTCCTTCGTCCACCCTCTCTTCATCTCCTTCCGACCCTACAACACCAATCTACGCCGACAGTCTAGAATGGATTACGGCCTATTTTACCATCCATTCCCTTAGCGTCCCAAGTCGACGCTATTCCTTTCTACTCTGGCTCGCAGTCGTACTCATATTCCTCGGCTTCGCAGTCTTCCACTGGACAGATTCCAGGGGTGGTTACTTCGGCGCACTCTGGTCTAAATGGTCTATACGACGTCGCACTTGGAGGAAGAAACATGCTCTGGCTGTTGCTAAGAGATCGAACAAACCACACCGCCAACCGAGATCTCTCCCCTCAAATGCCCAACTCCTCTCCTTGACATTCCTCACCCTGGCTTCCCTTGCTCTTGCTTTCGTCGGTCCAGATTATATCTCCCCAAAGCTCAAGGTCTGGCAACTCCTGGCCCGCTCACCTCCGCAACAGCTGTATGATGCATCCACATTCGAGCCATACACTCCTCAGTATACTATCTCAAAGTCTCTCTGGTCCTCTGCCGCGAGGAACGGCCAGATTGCCTTCGCAATCATCCCCCTCTGCGTCCTTTTCGCCCTCAAGGCACCTCCTTTCGCTATATTTGCCATTCCTTCCATGATACAACTATACTTTGACAAGCTCGCGTGGTTGCACAGGTGGTCTGGGAGACTCATATGGTTCTTCACCACCATCCACGTTGTCCTCTGGAGCATACAGCTAGCCAAGGATGTCAACCCATTCACTGGTCGCATAGCTTATGTTCATGCCTGGTCATACACCCCATTCATATTTGGTTGGATCGTACGCAGACCTGTCCACTTCTCGCACCCAGACTAGAGCTCACCACTAGACAGGCCTTCGCCCTCCTCACCCTGATAATCCTTCTCTCACTATATCCTATTCGGAGACAGTTTTATGAATCATTTTACGCATTGCACGTTCTTCTCGTCCCTCTCATGCTAGTGACTGCGGCCTTCCATCATCCCAATCTTTGGTGGTGGTGTTGGGCTGCGCTCGGCGTGTGGGTCGGTGAACGGCTTTGGCGCGCAACCTGGTGGATATATGCCAATGGCATCGTGGGCGGAGCTATCTCCAACCCAACGGTTACTCCATCTCGTGTCAAGACCTCGTCAGGAGACACCTGGGAAATGGACAACGTCTACAATCTCAGCGTCGACTCGCACTCGGTCCACCTTTCGATGGATAGCCGCTCTCCCAGTCCCCTCAACGCTTACTATGACAAGAGTCCCATCTATCCTGGAGGGACCGGCCCCCGACATGCTCTTCGACCGCCACCGTTTCGATTCCCAGTCGAACCGAACCCTCCCAAAGCGACGTTTTCCTCCCTGCCTTCTTCGTATATCCCTCCTCGTGGTTATGTACATGCCGAGCTGCTGTCAGGACGAACGGTACGCCTGCGCCTCATCACGCCAGCCTTTCTACCGTGGTCGCCAGGTCAACATTTCCTCGTTAACATTCCCACCGTCTCTCGGTTCACATCTCATCCGTTTACATGTGCCTCTGTTTGCGACGAAGAGGCACCTACGGATGCAGGACGCGCGATGTTGTTCCTTGTGCGCGCGAAAAACGGTTGGACACAGGATCTTTGGGATACTGTGAGCCGCATGACGGCGGAACACTCTCGAGGGGACGCACCTGCAACATTTCCGCCAAACTCCTTACCCAAGCGCGGCGTTCTCTTGCGTGCTTTCGTCGATGGCCCATTTGGCAGTTCGAAGCGAGCAAGGTGGGGGAATTACTCGACGTGTGTTATCGTCGCTGGTGGTTCGGGCGTGAGCTTTGGCTTGTCGCTATTGCAGTTTATGTGCATGTGCTTAGCGGGGAGGGACGGAGGACATCTTGGATCGCGTCCAGGAGGCTGGGGGAGAAACGGTGCAGATCTCAAACGGGTGCGGTTTATTTGGCTCGTTCGAGAATACTGTAAGTTCAGGTTGACTCGTGACGAGCCGCGCTGAACTCTTCCATAGCTCATGTGCAGTGGTGTGCATCCCTCATACGCAGCTGCATGTCAATGGTAGCTCCATCAGCGCTCCAAGTCGACATCTATGTCACCAACTTCAAACCCATTCCCATGAAGCACCCCGTTCTCCCACCTCCCCAGAATGCATATAACACCTTCAACCCTATGCTCTCGACCGAAGAACTCCAACCACCTATTCCGACCTTCGCCCGAGAACATTTCCGTTCCGGGTCTTCTGAATCCGTCGAGAGTCACGAAAGTCACGAGAGCGATGTCGATCTTAGCTATTATCTAGGCGAATTTCCTGACGAGGTGGCACCTTTCCCCGACGAGATGGGTGTCATGCATGAGGAGAATATCCTGGATCTGACTAATTTTGACGGAGACGTCGACGCAGCGTTACCTGGAGAAGCCTATCTCAGCCGAAAGCTGAAGAAAGAGGGCAAAATTCGACGATTTCAGTCTCGGAAACTCGCGACTGGATCAGGGAGGATGGACCAAGATACTCGGTCACCACATCCTCCCATCTACGATTCGGACCAAACTCTCTCGAACTCTCCCAGTCACCCGTATGACTCGCGCCATACGGTTGATACACCTTCCCCGACATCACGCGTGTCTCGATCGAAGAAGATATCGATTGTGTCCACACAGTCGACGGACAGATTGCTTCCTCTCTCGCTGGAGCGACCCCAGTCAGCCTCATCCGAGACGAGTATGTACTCGCCGCTTTCGCCATACTCTCAGCACTCGGATACACCGCTCCGTTCAAAATCGCCGTTGGGATCAGCGCCCTTGCATGCCAAGTTCCCGTCGACTGTCTCGCTCGTCACTCCATCCGCACGTGGTGGCGCGGTGCCCTCAATAAATCCGTCAACCAACCCTCCCAATGGCCGACCGCGCGCACTCACGCTCCAAACATCATTTCCCATGCCGACCAATGTTCACCAGATGCCCTCTGCCTTGATGTCAGGGTCGACATTGGGTCCCACAGACGTCCAGTTCGAGATGGACGATCAAGAAGCGATTGATGTCAATATCGTTTCGGAACATGCAAGACCTGGGAAACCCAAGTTGCACAAGGTGATCGCGGATGAGGTTGAAGCGTCCAAGGGAGCTATCGTCGTTGCTTGCAAGCCCATTTCTCGTTGCAGTCTATGCGCTGTCGTGCTCATTATGCCTTCTCCGTTTGTTAGGTTGTGGACCTGCGTCGCTGAATGCGATGGTGCGGAAGGTCGTCGCCGCACACACCGATCCTGCGCGAATACGCAAGGGCGACATGCGTGGTTCAATCACGCTCGTTTCCGAAGAGTTCGAGTATTGAGCAAACGCGGCCGCGGGGACGCAAGGAAAAGCGAAGCAATCCGCTCATTCAACTTGAGCATTTGTACAGTGCATCTTACCAGCATATCATGGCATTGACTTTTCATCGATTTCACCATTCGTTTTGTGATATACACGATCTCGATGTGGACATTTTCTGGTTAGAGTAGGACTACTTAGCATCTTTGCATTGCGTATCAGCTTGGACTAGACACACCCCTTGGACATACTTGGATTTAGTACACCAGGTTAATCATTGCATTTGTACACGTTGGCCCAAGCCGGTCTTGCGCTATCTTGTGTATGGATGTGTTGCAACTTGTACCAGCTGAATCCTGGGCCTGAGGCCTGATGAGACGAAGACCCTTTGCATCAGCTCACCACGTACGATGCCCCCAGTGGTCTCACCACCCCAGGACTCGGAGACCCAGAGGCATTTGCGAACATTGACTGTCCTCTCGCTGCTCAGCCGGGCTCTCGTTGCTACGCTCGTGATATCGTCGACATACCTGCTGACGTTGTTCGACAGCTCTCCACGACTCGCTCTGCCCACCACTGCACCATGGATATCTTCCCTACTCCGATGGGACGCGTTTCATTTCGCACACATCGCTCAAGCCGGACACGCATACGAGCACGAATGGGCCTTCTTCCCTGCACTTCCGTTCGTCATGCGCGTGTCTGGGGGTTTACTCTCTCGCCTAGGCCTCAGTTCCGAAGACTGGTCTGCACCTCTCCTAGGCGGGGCAGTCCTCGCCGTGTTCTTTGACTCCACGCGTGTACTCTATCACCTCTCACTTCACCACCTCCGTTCACCCTCCGCTGCGTTCCTAGCAGCCGCACTTTCCCTCCTGTCAAGCAGCCCAGCCACCCTCCGGTTCGCGTCTTACAACGAACCCTTCTTCACCTATGCTTCCTACCGAGGCATGTTGGCCTGCGCGCGTTCACAATGGGTCCTCGCATCGGTCTGGTTTGCGCTCGCGAGCGCGTTTAGGTCGAATGGGATCTTCCTGTGTGGGTTCATTGTCTGGGGAATGGTCGTGACGCCGTATTTGTCTTCTCGGAAGGACCTCGTGAGTTGTCTGTTTTGGTTAGGTCAGCACGCTGGATGGTGATGGTAACGGCGATGCTCGTCCATAGCTCACACCAGCCCGGATATGTCTCTGCGTCGGCCTCGTTGCGCTCCCGCTCGCTCCGTTCGTACATCACAACTACCAAGGCTACGTCCTGTTCTGTACACCATCTTCGACGGACAATCGTCCGGAATGGTGCGATCAGGGACTGGTCCCCTCGATATACTCGCATGTTCAGCTCAAGTATTGGAACGTTGGCTTCTTAAGATATTGGACGCTTTCGAACGTGCCGAACTTTATACTCGCGTTGCCTATTCTCTTGAACGTGTACGCGTTCTGTGCGTTCTATCTCTCTCACCTGCCTCGTATCTTTCCTCTCCTGTTCACCCATCTCTCGCCGCGCGAGAGACAGAAACTGAAACAACGGGACGCCAACACGTCCACTCCCTCTCTCTTCCTCGCGCCCTCACTCCTCCCACACGTCCTCCACGCACTCGCGCTCACCCTCCTCCTCACCTTGACCGCACACGTCCAAATCGCCCTTCGCGTCCTGCCCTCACTCCCGCTCACCTATTGGGCAGCCGCAAGACTGTTGATCGAGAGACCGACGTTTGGGAAGGCGTGGGTTGCTTGGAGCGTCGTTTGGGGTACGATGAGTTGTGTACTCTGGGCGGTGTTTCTTCCTCCGGCGTGATCATGTTGCACGTGGCCGACTCAGAGGCGCTCTGGCTTGGACCTGGAGGCTGGTGTCGGTATGGAACAAGGCTATAGCATTCTTGGCACACGGGCACACGAATGTCGGGCGGTTGATCTTCCAAGGAGGTACATCGAGACCTCCGACGACGTCGGTCGCCGAATGTTGACCGTGAGGGTTGTATCACATGCATAACGTGTGTAGCGTAAGATATACCTATCCGTGTGCTTACACTTGGTACGCAGGCCGTGACGTCCACACCTGGTAAAACTTGTATCATCTGATCAACCCAATGCAAGAACTGAAATCCATATGTGATGGGTGGTGTACGAGTGATTCGATGATCCTACGCAGCAAGTAGCCAAAGCCAGTATGAGTGACGTTCCTGCCGTTGCTTTGATGGAGGCGAAAACCTGCGTAAGCAAAATCGCGCTGTTGGAAGGTACTTACTCTAAGGTACTGTACCTCAATCGCCATGACGTCGTAGCTGTCCGATATCTGTCAGACGTCAGGGTTTCTGTGCTATCAGATTTTCCTTTCCGATGGGGATCGTCGCTTATTCAGTTATGCAGTCGCTGATTATTATTAGATCAAGACCCAAGAGGAGGTCATTTGGATTCCACAGATGGAGACCACTTATGGGCCCGACATCTAATCGCTTCTACTTCTTTCTCGAGATGACCACCAGGGTCTTGTAAGGATACTCAAAGATGCCCTCGTTCTCGTCGATCCAGACTCTGCCGATGCCCTCGGCCACAATGGCTTTGATATGTTCGAGGACCTTAGCCTTCTCGTCAGATGGAAGCACGGCTATATAGCTCTTGCTCGATGCGCGTTCGACGCATATCTTCTCCGACCCATCGAGGTGATACGCCCATTCCTTCTCTTCAGGCTCCTTAAAATTCTTGATGTAGGACTGCGTAGAGAACGCCTGACGCCAGAGACCAAGACGGAACTGAGGCGTGCCTTTCTCATGCATTTCAATGCAGTCACGGAGTTGAGCAACCCAACGTGCACCATCTCTAATCTCCATATGAGACCAGCACTCTCAAATCGGAAAAATCTAATCGCTCTCACCTGTCCTCCAAATTCCAGATGAAAGCCACCGCGCCACCTGGTTTCAGGATCCGAGCAAACTCTAAGCATGCTTTTTCATAATCTGGGCACCAGTGGAAAGCCTGAATGGGACAATCAAGGATGTCAGAAAGGGGTCGGCGGAGGAATGACGTGGGTAGACCTGAGCGATGATGACGAGGTCTGCCCAACCATCTTGGACGGATGGTACATTATCAAAGGTTCCCTCGTTGATGCACACTACCTCATCGGTGACTCTCTGTTTGAACACCTCTCGCATTCCAGCACTGGGTTCGATTGCCTTTAGGGAAGCGATCCTAATTCCGACATCCTTTTCGGCTAATAAGGCACGAGTGAATAGTCCCGTTCCAGCGCCGATCCTAAAGCCGATAGTGCGTTGATCGAGTTGACTGCGCAATCGGAAATGAAACGAGTCTTACTCGACAATGTTCAATGGGGTTGTTGTGACAGCGGCATTCTTGATGAATTGCACACAGTCTCGCGGATAAGAAGGCCGAGCACTGACAGATCAAGGTATAATTAATAAGGTAACCATGGATTTACGCTCACTACTAGTGCTCACCGGTCGTATAACTCGTTGGTACCGACACCAAAACCCGATTGAGCGACAGTGTGTATTTTCGTGGACATATTGCGCGACAACGTCGAAAATTTGGCGGGGGTTAGAGGGCCCCTGCGAGCGACGAGCCGAATGAGAGCGTTGTGGTGAAACAACATTAGAAAGCATATTTATAGTAGCTGCGGAACCGCTGAAGGATGGAACCATTTGGGACTGGGATCACAGGACCTGCCAGCTCACGGCATGCCAGTCTAATTTTTGGAAACCTGAATATTGAATCACGATGAGCGGGGTACTTGCAAGGGATCGTATTTCCTAGCTGAGGGCTTGGCTGAGGGAAAGAAAGACAAGCATATGTGAACCATGTGATACACTAGTGCAGCTGTGGCGCAGTACTACTTGGCGGCGTGGCGCGGCCTACCCAAATTCATTCAAGGCTATGACGTAAGCACCCCCATTCAAGGACGGGTGAAATTTCCCGGTGTGTGGTTGTCCTCTGCTTGGAATTTCTGATGACAACGTTCCTTTGACGTTCCTTGATTCGGAGACAGATATAGCTCAAACTCTCCTTCGTGCCAGGAATTAATACCCCTCCCCCTCGACACTAGAAATCCTCTAGAGAGGTACCATGTCCGTCCAAGAACTCGTTCTCGACACTGGCAATGGCACACTCACCTCCCTCAGCTTTAGCAACGCATCCCTCACAATTAAACACGGGTCTACCACGTCTAATACCCCAAAGCTCTTCTCTTCATCCAATAAACCCACCCAGACCGAAATCCCTCTTGGCCATGTCATCGCCGCTACCTTGTCCGACCGCACTGTGCAAGTCTCCTACGTGATACGTAACGGAAAGAAGCAGCGGTTCTGCATGCAGGAACTACGCGGTACGGTCAAGGGTGACGATCCTCTCCGTGCAAGGGAATGGTGCAATTCAATTACCCAGCTTGCATACAAAGGTATGCGGATCTCAATTTCTGCTTACTCTATTTATACCGTATTTATCTTGCTTCTTCCTTACTTCCAGGAGTCAGTCCTTCCAAGAATCTGAGAGTGCTCATCAACCCATATGGTGGCCCCGTATGTTCCTTCCGTTGCAATGATTTACCCTCGTTTGACGATCAGCAGGGGAAAGCGCGCCAAATATTCGCAGACAAAGTGGAACCGATACTACGTGCGACGGGCTGCACACTTGACGTGACGTGTTAGTTTCATTTATCATGAATTCGTCGTCACACTTGTTAACCCTCATGTAGATACCACAAGAGCTGGCCATGCTATGGAACTCGCGCAGAATATGGCCCTCGACTATGATGCATTGGTCGTTATTTCGGGTGACGGTCTCATCCACGAAGTCATGAATGGCCTCGCAAAGCATGGGACCCCTGAGAAAGCGTTCTCTATTCCTGTAGTCCCAATACCTGCAGGCTCGGGGAACGGTCTCTCATTAAATATACTTGGTCTTCGTGATGGACTAGACCCCTGCGCCGCTGCTCTCAATGTTCTGAAAGGCACGTCCTCAGACAATTTGAGCGCCACAGTTTTATCTGACTTGTTTCTTCAGGTCAACCGATGAAAGTCGACTTGTTTTCGTTCACCCAAGGCAACCAGAACCGTATTTCCTTCTTCTCACAGACCGTTGGCCTCATGGCCGACCTCGATATTGAAACGGAACACCTTAGATGGATGGGCGACCTGCGCTTTGTTTTGGGTTACCTCCGTGGACGTAAGAGAACTCTCCTTGTGGCAAGGAATAATTCTAACTCATGATTTCCCCAGTTGTAACGCGCAAGATATGTGAGATGGAGCTGACCATGAAGGTAGCAGAACAAGACAAGTCAAGAATGGTAGATGCTCTTCGCGCTCATCGAATGAGTGCAGCGAAAGGAACACCACCTGCCTTATCAGCATCAGACATTGCGCCTAGCGACGATAAACCCCCCGTCGAACCGGATTCTTCCGAACACAATTGGGTCAAGTTTGATAAGCCTATTCTGTACATGTTTGCTGGCAAGGGCCCATATGTCAGTCGGTACGCCTATCTTGCTCAACTCCTTGTGCTCTCTATCCTAATAGGCGTTGTGACCCTCCTCAGCTCATTAATGCAATTCCCTGTCTCACATCCTGATGATGGGTTGATTGATATATCCATACAGGAAATTGCAAGTTCATTTTTGAGAAGTCTATCGTTGTTCACTGACACGAATAATCTAGGTTGGTCGGAAATTCTTGTTGGATGCAATGGAGGGCGCTGAATTTGGCCGCTCCTACTGGTTCAACTCGGTGAGTACATGAGCTATGTACGGCGGACGTCGACTTCTGACATTGGTTCATAGAACCGTTATTTCAAAGCTTCTGCTTACCGTGCCAAACCCCTCAAAGCTGGTGGTGTGCTGGTAGTCGACGGAGAAGCATTTCCCTTTGAGGAGTTCCAGATTGAGGTTTTGCAACGTCTGGGAACTCTCCTTAGTCCTCATCCATACTACGCTGCTGACTTCAGGGTGATCGACGCGAAGGGTACCGTTCAAGAGGGGGCATGATGATGCGGTTGGTTTGGGAGGGTTGTTTATGTACCGGTATACTACTTGATAATTCATGTATTTTGGTGTCCCATGTTATATAGTCTTGCTTTCGCGCCCGGCATCGGGCCAAGGTTAATTCCATGCTGCTTTATTCTCCTCGTTCTTTGTCTGCCGCGGATGGGCTTCGGAAGGCTTCAGACGTGTTGAAAGGAAGGCGCACCTATATAGAGCGTGACGGTGACAGTCGCGTGACGAGCGCGGTCTGTTGAATCACGTGAGGTCCATATTCGCAAGCGGACCTTGAAATGAGGTTCGTGCCCATTCATAAAGCCGAGGTCATGCCTGTCGCGTCCACTCAAACACTTTCCCCCCTACCACCACCAACCAGTCCTCACAAGGCTCGCTCGTACAGACAATACACTTGGTGTGTACACATGCCCTTGCTCGCTGTTGGAACGAAACTAATCCTCGATTTACAGTCCAATATCTTGTACATTTTGTAACTTGTGAAATGGCACCTAAAGTGAGTCGCGCATATCCTTATCTCTCGTATCTTGTACTGATGATATCCATAGCCAGCTTCCACTGCCGGCAAAGCCCCCGCTTCCACCGCATCCAAGGCCCCCGCCAAGGCTGATGCAGGTGCTAAGGCGGCCAAGAAGACCGCGAGCAAGTCACAACCACCTGCAGATGGCGAGAAGAAGAAGCGCCGAAAGGTCCGAAAGGAGACGTACAGCTCTTACATCTACAAGGGTGAGTAGTCACGCGACTTGATGCCACTTGGTGCTGATGAGTTTCAATAGTGTTGAAGCAAGTACACCCTGATACGGGTATTTCCAACAAGGCTATGGCCATCCTCAATTCTTTTGTCAACGATATCTTCGAGCGGATTGCCACAGAGGCATCTAGTAGGTGTTTCATTTTACAACCGTCGCACGTGTCTCATCGACTCCGCCACCACACAGAACTCGCCGCATACTCCAAGAAATCTACGATCTCGTCACGCGAAATCCAAACTTCGGTTCGCCTCATCCTTCCTGGTGAACTCGCCAAGCACGCTATCTCTGAGGGCACCAAGTCTGTCACAAGTGGGTAATTTGATCTTGTGTGGCGAACGTTGAACTGACCTGTAACTATCAGAGTTTTCTACTGGGTCCAAGTAAACCGTATATATTTCCTCTGGTGTATCGCTATGTTTCTATTGTACCTTTTCGTCTATTTGAGATACCTTGCCTCCTTGTGACTATGCCCGTGAAGCAGTCAAATACATCTGATAGGTCGCTCGTCCCTTTCGCCAAAATTCCCGTTTCCCAGCATCATTGCTTCCTTGTCATGTACGCTGTATCCAGTTCTTCGGGTAATCGTAGTATTTTCAACTCGCGATTCAATTGTTATCCGAGCATCTCTTTACCTCAAGCACCAAGGTTATCATTCCTCCAGTTCAACATATTCAGCAGTCGTCTAAACGCTCAGCTTCTTCTCTTCCTCTAGAGTGCCCAAGGATCAATTTCTTCCAGTTTCAACCGACTCTTGGATCTGACTGAGGGGATATTCTGCACTGTTCTCTTGCAGCCCGAGTACTTTGAGGTGGTCCAATGTCGAGGGTGAGTCCCGCAGTTGCCACTGCGTTACTCACCCCCGAGGACTTTGGCCCACTCCCAAGCCTCCTTTCCCTCAAAGTCAAACGCCCAAAGATCTCATTTCCTTCCAAGATTCACCATACGAAAGGAGACCCAATACCTCTACAACTTGTTAAACCTTGCGATATCGACTCTCGAACTGATCTCCCGCGCACGATCACCGCACGTACCATTAGTATGAAATGACATCTACCCTATCAAACCAAGAAACTAGGAAAGGACAAGCTACATCGTACTACCGATAGCGTTCAAATCGCTGCTCCCCCGCACGAGCACGAACACCGAGAACCGAAAGCAATGGAAAACAAGACGAGAAAGTGTGCAAGTCCGTCGCAGTATTACTAGTGTCCGTTGCACGAACCCTTTTTTCGGTATACTACAAAGAGGAGCGTCCAAGTGATGGTAATATGTGTGTGTGTGTGTGTGTGTGTGTGTTATCGTGGGTGAGCAAGAACAGAGTCCCAAAGTCCAGGCAAAAAAAAAAAGCAAAACGAGACAGTGTCTGGAGGGAATATGGTCCTTGAAAGTATGATATATGCGTTGAATGATGTATGCGCCGCTAGAGACAAGAGATGCAAGATGGGAAAGACGTAAAGGTCGTTGCTCGTCAGGTTTTTTCTATGGTCGAGCTGGAAAAAAAAAGGACGCGAGGTCAGCGATCCAGGACGAATTCCAGACACCGAGAACACGACATACCGAGCTGTTCCTTCCGATAGAAGAGGAAATAACCAAGCACGATGACGATCTGGCACACCAAGGCGATCCAGAACGGCGCTGAAGCCATCGGACTACCTGTAAAGTACGAACAAAAGGGCGCGTCGTCGTCAGTACGAGAATGAGACGCTCAAAGGCGGCTACTACTCGCCTGCAATGCCCTGCGAAAAGTCCCAGGTGCCAACATCAGGGAAAACACTGCCAGGTCCAATTCGGTTCGGTGCCGTCGCTCGAGCGACCATGACACAGATCGAACCAATCATTTGAGACAAAGCAAGCGTCGCACAGACGTGTAGACGTGACAAGGTCTGAAAACCGATATCAATATCGATTGTCCATCACTATTTGGCTTCTCCGTACCTGAAGGAGAATCATCCCGAGGCCGACGCCCTGGACGGCGTCCAAGACACCAAGCCAGAGCCACAATGAGAGGCCGAGATAAGGACCCGCAGAGCCTGCCCAGGGAATGTAAAGCGCAAGAGACGAAGTGCCCCACAGAGTCTACAACAAGCATCGTCAGAAACTCGCAATAACACCCCAAAACTACTCGGACATACCTGACACCACCGGGGAGCACCCAGACCGACTGCAAAGACAGGAAGAAGCCACGTATGCGTCTTGCTCAAGTGGGTCAACACGAGCATCATGAAAGCCCACACGCCGATGAAGAATGTGATGACGAGCAACAGGATCTGCCACTTCGCAATCGGGACGCTCCAGAGGAAACTCCAGTTTCGGCCGTAGGGCTACAATCAGCGTGGTCAGTTCCGATTGCAAGGATCGACGAACCCTATAAAATGCTTACTCCGCTCAGCCAGTAGTCACGAAGGATTTCGGATGCCAGGAACCTAGAAAACCATGAACAAACGGCAAGCGAGGAACGAAATTCACTCCTACCATAGGACCAATTTCCTCCTGAAAAGCGTTCTGAAGAAGTTGGGCACCTTCGGCGGCGTCTGACGATAATAATCTAAACATAGTCATCAGCAACAAGCCCGACCACCCCATAGCCAACACTAATACACACCTGGAAGGCCCTTCAACAGGAGGTACGCGAACGTAAAGGACATCAACGACAGCGGCCATAGGATAAACACGATCCACCAGGGAGACTTATTCCCAGGTTGTGCAGTATTCAGAGTGCTACCCCAGTACCAGAGGGCAGCGACCCAGATTTGCTGCGAACCCTGCACGATACATGCACGCAGCGTCCAAACTTCGGTTGCAGCGCCCTACATTGCGTGGTGTCAGATAACCCATGTGAACTGACGCAAACGAAACGAACGCACCGCTTCCTCTCCAAAGTTGAGCCCAAAGAAGACGAACGCAGCGGCTGACGAAACAGCATACGACCAAGTCGCAAGGTCCGAGAGGATAGTATGCGTTTTCGCGAGAGACGGGGTCAACGACGGAATGGCGATCAAGAAGAAAGCAATGCCGTAGAAAAGCCATGGCAAGGAAAGCACATAGACGGAGGGTTTCAACCTGAACAAGGCGTACCACACGATTGAAGCAGCGAGGAATACACAGCCAAGAACGTAGAGTTGAAGATTGTCTTGGTAATTTTGTCCAGTGAGTAGCGTGATTTGATAACTGTTGGCAGCCAACATCTACGATGCAAGTTAACAAGGGGTATGTCCACAGGGAGCCCAAAGAACTTGCCTGTCCGAGAGCGATGACAATGGTATACAAAGGCCAGTCAAAGACCTTGCGCGCCATCGCGATTTGAACCTTGTTCATGATAACAATCTCGCCGCCATCCGGCAAGATTCCGCTCCCGGTCCCAAACGGATGAGAGCTATGGGTTGCAGGAGCTTCAAACAGACTTGGTTCAGCACGACGACGGAGACAAATCAAGAGCGAAAACACGTACTGCCTGGTCGAGAAGCGTCCGCCGGGGAGATCGAACCAGGGGAACTCCACACTGACTCGCGCTGTGACGAATGGTAACTTGCAGCGCTAGACAGCATGTCCTTCCTAACCCTATCAAAGTACGCTTCTTCGGATTTCATCAAGAACCTCTCGATCGACAACTCTCCCTTTGAGTTCTCAGAATTGAGCACCTGGAGCTTCTGCACAAACTCTTGCGCGACGCCACCATCCGAATCCGTAAACTATTGGACGCGTCAAGAAGACTGTATGCGGTGTACAATGTACAATGCGAGAAATAAACTCACGGTGTTGATGGCCTTTTTGAGCGGCGAATTCAAGTTCGTCTTCTCCTCGATAATACTTCCAACCGACTCCGAAGACGGGTCCCTCGAGTGCAATCCAAACGGTCTCGGAGGTGCTTCGACGAACGGATCCGGAACATGTCGCTGCTCCTGAGCGATCGCCTTATTCGCCTTCTCCAAGAAACCATCAAACCCTTGCCTCGGAGGCGTCGCCACACTCCTTCGCGAGAAATAGTCCTCATCAGATTGATCGGAATGATTAGACGACGGCCCAGGATCGAGCCCGAGACGTGGTGGCACAGGGAGATACGATGGTTCATCGTTCGGCGTCATCGATAGCTGCGAATGTGCAGGCGAGATCGGCCGATGTCTTGGAGAGGACGCAGCGCTCGACGCGTCCCAATCGGGTTGAGACGGAATCCCTTGGTGAACCGGATTCCAATCGTCGGTGTCGTCCATCGGTTGAATGTTGTGAACACCACAGTCCGATTCCCTCCATGCGCTCGGACCTGCAATCTTTCGACTCGCCAAAATGCTGCGTCTATGCATGTCCTCCATCCTCTGACGCCATTCAACGACCGGGAATCGTTGGATCGCGGAACGAGCACGAAGAATAGCCCGTTCTTCCGTCGTCGCCCTGAGCGAAAGCTTGATCGTCTTTGACAGCTGCGACAACATATGCGTCGTCGACGAAGACTCCACTGGGAACCACTACGAAAAAGCGTTCATCAGCCCGAGTTCGCCTAAACCACCAATCCACTCACCCATCCCGGCATCAACCCGAGACCACCCAATCGACTACCAACACCAAGAGCGCCCTTTCTCCCAAACTCGACAGCGACCAATCCAAACGGTTCGTCGCGGGAAGGAATGAGCGCAAAATCAGCGCCACTGAATAGGTACGGTGGAAGCGCAGTGAACTCAGGCTTGGAGTACACCCGATCGGGGTACATCTCCATCAACCGAGCAAGCTTCTCAGCCGCAAAACGACCATACAAATCGATCACAGGGCCAACACAGACGAGTTGGATAGATGGGCGTTTTTCGAGTCTGGAAAAAAACAAATCGTCAACACCCAAGTATGGCGACGAGGAAAAAAGAAAGAGATCGACAACTTACAGCGACGGCATGACGTCCGCAATGAGATCCACACCCTTTTGTTTCGACCATCGCCCAACGAAGACGAACAAATCCGCATTCGGATCCTGCTTGATCCCAGCCCACTCCTGAGCCTGTCTCTTCAACGCCGGCCTCTGAGCCTCCGCAGCCTGATCGATCTTCACATCCCGCATCGACACCGGATTCTCATCCAAAGCCGCAATATCCGTCGGATCAGGGTTAGGCAACGAATCGACATGTTTGAGCGTCCACAACGCAGGATACCTCGCCCAACTACGTTTTCCATACTTGTCAGATACACCGGCGACGCCGACGCTCTTTTGATGGAGACTGATGAACGAGGCAGCGGCGTGCAAGAGGTTGAAGGTGTTTCCGAATTGAACGTATTTCGTGCAGTGCTCTTTGCTGAGATTGAACGCCGAACAGACTTCTTTCATCTCCTCCTTGGTACGAAGTGGCCACAAGCCTTGAAACTCCGCATTGTGGAGGGAAAGACACACGGGTACGACCTTGGGCAAAAGGTAGATGGGAGCGAGCGCGCCATGATAATCGTTGATGTGGTAAATGTCGATGACCGGGAACCTGCGAATGGTAGCAGCGATCGCTTGATTCCACGTCGAGTAGAAAATCGCAGAACTGAGATCATCCATGCGAGCAGGGTATGGATCCGATTTCGTCTGAGCTCGGAACACAGGACTGTCCAACAACACATACGTGATGTTGTCCAGCACATGCGTCTCCACTTCGATGAGGTATGGCTCGCCAAAGATGATGACCTCGATCGGGTCTTCGGGTTCGCCGGCCGGGTAGTCGATATCCTTGACCTTGGGAATGACCCAGATGAGATCAACGTCCGTCATAGCCTTGCCCATGAGCGAAGACATGACCCCCAAGCCTCCGATCTTCACTTTGAGCTTCCAATCAAATATCTCATACTCGAGGGTCGTGATGAGCACTTTGCGACGCTTCTGCTTGTCTTCAGGCCATCCAATAATCTCCGTGGGCTGTTTCGGGCCAAAGATCTTCTCAGAGCGGTGGATACTCTCCTTGAAATCCGTCACCGATTTGTTGGCGATACCGAAGATGGGAATGTATTTGCTGTGGCCTTTCGGCTCGACTCCATAACGGTTGTGGCGGATGCCATAGAAGGACCACATGAAGATCACGACCGCGAGTGTGCCGGTAAGAAGGGGAATGGACAACAGCAACGCATACATGATCACGCCAACGGATGCCTGACCACGGGGTTGCAACGACCACTGGAACGTCTGGTCATCGATCATGAGCGCCCACGCAAGAGCCGGCCAAGGTGGCGCCGACATGTTCAAATAGTTCGGCGCAATCGTATTTGGGGGCAGACGATCCATGATGCCATCCCCATCGACGTCGCCGTAGTAGTAATTGTCGTACCCGAACACGTTGACTTGGATGTATGTCGGCCAGGAAGCCATGATTTCGAGTTCCCAGGTGCTGTCGCTGACTTGGTTCATGACAGCAGAGACACCCTGGTCATAACCCCATGCATTGAATGGACCACGAGCGAGGAACTGAGGAACTCGACGTTGAGTTCCATAGTCGACATCAGCATGTACGACAATGCTCGAACTCGCAGCGATCTGGCTCCAATCTGTCAGAAGGAAAAAAATGTCAACGCCGCACAGCAAGGGAAACATCACGTAAACGTACATTGCATCATGACATGCTGCCCTTGCCACCAATTATCGGGATTAACCAAGACATCGGAAGGAATTGTCGTCACGTTTTCCCAGTTCGTCCAATTTGACCAACTCTGTCCAAAATTACCCGAGTATCTGAACATATCCGCTCCGTACGCGTGATGCGTGAACGTGTACTGGCCGTTGGAGTATTGGAAAGCCGAGTTGTCGTAGTCCGAATTAGGGAACACCATGATGTTATTGGCAGATCCCTTGCGCAAAAGCAGATGATCGACGACCTATCATACCACATGGTTAGCGCATCCCCCTGAATGCGTTCCAAGTCATCGACTTACCCCGGTAGAAGCAGTCCCATCACTCGTCGTCGGATTATTCACCACAATCTCCAAAACCCCATCCGGAACGTTGCGCAGAGTGGCAGACCACGAGAAGGCAGAAGGTACTACCCCAGCGATAGCAGTGATCACCGGGTTAGTCACCGTGTTACACGCCACGGTACTCGCATCCACGACCGGTTGACTTCCTATGCCAGAAGACGACATGTTGAACGAGATACTGCTGGTGACGCTGGTGCATGACATGGGGGAATTGAACTCGAGGACGATATTGATGTTGGTCGCGTTTGGATCCCCAGGGGTTGCAGTGATACGGGCGTCGTGACCCGGGAGGAAGCGCGTCAGCATCGGGGGAGGGGAAACCCATTCAGTGGCGGGCACGAGAACTTTGAAGCCATAGGGGTCCAACGTAACACTATTGAGACATCCATACCACGGTGCACCTCCGTTGTTGAAATATGACGAACCCGAATCTTGAAGCGTGTATTGCTCGAAGGGAGCCAATAGATTCCGAACGGTAGTTCCACCCTGATAAGGGGAGGAGATCCACAGTGGGCCCAAGCAGTCGTATGACCACGTCTGCGTCATATTCATGTTCGAATAGAGCATCCAAACTTGGTCCGTGTGATTACCCGTGAGGGTTTGCACACCCTGGATTCCAGCACGCGATACAGACCAAAGCCCCATCTCCGTGGCGGTAGCGTTGGAACCTGGACGCTGGATGTAGGTTGTCCAGTTGCCGCGCTGCACAAGGTCCCACCCATCCTGGAGAGCATTGTACGTGCTGCGAAGGTACAGGAACTGCCTCGTGAGACGACGCATGTCGGTCGTCGGATCAAAGTGATCAAGCGAGTTCCAGTCATCGTAGCATCCAAGCAGGGCATTCTCGAGAGGCCAATTGAAGTACTGATCCGATCCGAGTTTGTAACAACCATGGCGTTGCCAGGCCGTGTTGCTCATCATGGCTTGACGGCTAATTTAATGGACATTAGCCACTCTAAATGCGATGCAAGTTCATAGAGAAGTATACCTACCCATAGAGATAGTTTGATGCCGTTGAGTCAAAAACGTAAAAATTCTGTTCCTCGCCGTAGTACAACTGTGCCAGCGGTCAGCCAAGCCCACTTGTCCAGTGCAAAAGAACGCACTAAAGTAACCCCTGGCATCACCAGGTTCGTAATGAACGCTCCCAATGCGCCCCTTATCGTACCATTTTCCAAACCTGGCCATCTGAACAAGTCAAAGTTGCTTGCCCCAAACATGTGCCTAGGATCGAACAAACCGGTGTTCGCGTTCAAGAAGTCATCGTTGACGAACATTTCGTTCCACGCGGTGATAAAGTTGCTGTCGAGATCGTATGCGACTTCGAGATTCCCATCCATGCCAAGAAAACGGGCAAGGGAGCGATATATGGAGTAATGGAACGCATAGCCATCGAGACCACCCTCAGCCTGCGGACGGAGGAAGTACTGGTTATCTGATTCCGTCACATTAGCTGCCTGGAGGAAGCCGGGAGGATGCTCCGTCAGGGTACGGCCACGACCCCTGTAAAGATAAGACAATGGATAACCAAAAAGGGTTTAGCACGTACAAGTATAGAGCACCGAACGTGTCCCCCCCGGTGACTTCGCCTGTGATGTAGAAATTCTTTTTTCCAAGGTTGGTAGCGCATGCCCGTGTTGCCGCTGCCCACGCGGTCATACCACCGACGGTGACTTGGGTGGATTTGTCGACGCGAATGGCATCAAAGTCGAGTGCGGTGATGGCCATGCAGGCGAAATTCTGAAGCTTTGCCATGACGGAGGGTTTCCATTCGCGGAGCCTATCCTGGACGGAGGCAAATTTTGAGAGTTGACGCTGCCAATCTGGATGAACACCGAAAGCTTCCATGTCACCATATTGATCGAAATCCGACTCGTAGCATCCATTAGCCTGTACCGACTGGATTGTGGCATCGTCCTGCCAGAATGTGGGCAACTGACACGAGGAATTCCACGTATTATTGACCTAGGGGGAGACGGACCGGATGTGAGCAATGAGTTAGAGATGGACAAAAATAGGACAGACTTGGAAGTCGGTATATTGAGAAAAGCCCCAAGGCAGGAATTTAGGGTAGGTGTAAAGGGCTTGGTACTGGTTGAGTGAGAAAGGGGCGCTGACGTTTAGGTAACTGGGCAACGATGGCCGATGAGTGGAACGGGCAGTGCTAAGAATGAAGGATGCTTACCCTTGGAAGCCGACTAGGTTGGACATTGTTCCGACGGTAAAATCAAGCATGATATACATTCCGCGTGAGTGAATGGTGTCGATGAAGTTCTGCCAGTCAGCGATAGTTCCCCAGTGGGGATCGAGGACGGAAAAGTCAAGTGGGGAATAACCTGTAGAGAGGAATGAGAAAACGAGGGGGAAACGTAGAAAGGACTGACTATCTGCCTGCCAGAGCATGTTGAGGAATATGGTCCCGGAGAGGTATATACCCTGCACACCCATTCCTTGGATATAATCGAGTTTTGAGATGAGACCTTTCAGATCGCCACCGAAGCGGAGTTGGGTTTCGCGCCAGTCCCATTCGTATGGGGAGTCAAAGAACTGGTTATTTGAAGGGTCACCGTCAGCGAATTTGTCCATGAGGACGGTATAGAAGGGGATAGCCCGCCAGTTCTGTGGCGAGGGGGTGTAGGAGGTTCGTTTGGTGGCATAGTACTCGGTTGGGTCCTGGGCATTCTGGTTGACGTTGAGGTTGTATGCGGTGAGGTCCGGGCGGTAAGGGGAAGCAGTGGCGATGGGGGCGATGAGGACAAGGAAGAGGAGGAGGGGTATGATCATGACTGTGATAAATAGCGGTGAACCCGCCGTGTTCGGTGGGGAATGGGAGGAAGAAGAGGTGCACTTTGACGGATCGCAGAGACGTAAAGAAGGGGATGGTCCCGTCGTGCGAACTATTGATAGAGATTAGAGCATGCATTTAGTTCCTCGTCCCAACGGCATCACTAGCCCATTGTATGCGGTCTAGACTGATCGATACCCTTAGGCCTGGCCCTGTTCCTACCAAGAAATTCATCTCGCTATCTCCCACCGTGAAGAATCCCTGAGATAAGTTGGGCCCACCGACCGAGGAGAAGCCCTCGCTATGCAGATGGGGTAATTGTATTCCCATATCGATCGACTCGGCATGCATTGAGGATCGTTCCGAGACGCCAAAGAGGAAAGACACGTTGCATTGACGGACGTCGTGTTCATGGTCCTATCATCTGCTATAAATACTTCCGCCGGAGTCCCCAACCTCTCGCCGGACCGTCTCGGTTACTGCGGGGAAGGTTAGAAACGTCGTAGCCATCCCAACTCAACGCACACATACTACTTACACATTTGTCTTCTGATCCGTCTGACCATTCACCTGAGTCCGAGTGTTCAACATGAGTGTGCTTAGTCAGCGACAGACAGCCTCGGGTGATCAAGTGTACTTGTCCACCTCGACGGTCATCGTCATCACAGGATCACCTCACTTGCACCGGATTCAACTACACCAACGTACCTTTATTTGATCATTGATTCAATGGCCGCTGTATCCACCACAAACGGCCGTCAAGCGCTCGATCTCGTACCGTCACCGACCTCACCTACGTACCCTACTGCTGCTTCATCGCGCTCTTTCATCAATCTAGGTTCTCCTCGCGCCCAACAGTCCTCGTTTTTAATACCGCCCATGAGTGGCACGACTAACATCCTCGATCCACCACCAGGAACTTCATTCCCAGACTACCTCAAAACCTGGCCAGATACCCATGTCGCTAAATGGCTTTCCGACATAAAATGTGCCGTTCACATCGACCTTTTCAAAGAACATGACATCAGAGGTGATGTCTTGCTGGAGTTGGATCATAATACCTTGAAGGAAATGTGCATATCAAGCGTCGGTGACAGGTTACGTATCATCAATGGCGTCAAGGGACTGCGACTCAAGTGTGCTGCACGCACACCAGTCGCTTCTTCCCATGCCCGGGCGTCCTCGAATCCTCAGATTGAGCTACCCTGCGAACCGCCAAAGATCAATGGCACCTCTCATTCACGAGATAACTCTTGGGATCATACAACACGCGAACAGTCTCCCACCTCCCGAGGTCCAAAACGCCTCGATAACAACAGACCCGCCCCCCTCATCCTATCTCCGAATCCAGGAAGACCCGATCTTCCGCGACTCATACGAGAACCATTTTCAGGCTCAGTCGACTCTGCACGGGGCACTCCTCCCGTGCGTCCTCTCCCTCAACCAGCAAATGGCGGTTCCACCCCCTCTTCGTCCTCTATCCACTCTGCAACTCGACCCTCCCTGCCCCCACTTCCCCCAGCGCCTCGTGGACAGCCTCCCCAACCACCCACCTCACAAACGGCCGCGACGCGCACGAATGCACGAAATCTACACACGTTGACCGGACCACGGTCGCGAACGCCAAACCAAGCAGATGCCACTGCTTACGCCCACTCTCCCCTCCCCCCTGCCCCAAGCGCTTCCTCTCAAAATATGCTCGCTCCTTCCTCCGGAAACCAATCTTCGAACAACGGCCGGTCACATGGCCTTCCGTCTGACCCTCGAGCTGGATCTTCTGGTCTCAAACCGCCCGTACGCTCTCCATCCCCACTCGGTTCACGACCATCACCGCGCCCCACGAACCTTGCCGCCCATGGTAGGGGCATTTCCTTTGGAGGTCTTAGCTCTCCCATGAGTACAGGTCCCAGTTCGAAGCTTCCTCCACGCCCGTCTACGTCAGGGACCAGCACCCATCCCTATGCATCTGCACAGCCTGCGCAATCGTCTCTAACCGGACCAGTGCTTTCTCCGATCATAGAAGGGTTTCAGGGCGGAGCCTCGAACCCAGCCTCGACGCCTACGGCGTTCACAGTCGGTCGCGGCCCATTCCACCCGCCATCTCACAATCAAGCGCTCTCGCTGGACGATCTTCGTCGAAAACTCGTCAAGTTCATCCTTCCTGACGAAGGTCGTTCAGGTGTCCTTGATGTCGCAGATTGTGCAGGAGGGATCGAAGTGATGGAAAAAGTCTTACGCAAATTCGACAAGGTGGCTGCTCGGAGAAAAGAAGATACTACGAATATCATGAACCGGATCGAGACGGATGACGGCGGACTGAGCGTGGATGGTTGGTGTGTGTATCTCGAGAACGAGGATCAACGTGATAATGGTACGTGATGAGTTTTCTATTTCCCTGTTATTGACGTCAAACCATTCTCATCGTCATGGATGATAGGAAAAGCCCTGTCCGAGGCTGAACTGCTGGCGGTATGCCACGGTCCTCCAGATTCGATCAAGGAACATGGCCTCATTCTCCGTCGGACCGGACGTACGAAACGCTCTAAAGCCCTCGCTCGAATATTCGGCGAAGATCCACCCGCTCCGTCATCACGAAACGTCAGCCCAACCTCTCCCGCACCAGGCGCTTCCTCATTTATACCTACTCGACTTTCGACGTCCGATGACGAAACCGACGCTGACGTGCCCTTGTCAACTTATAAAGCGAGCAGAGCGGTCAAACGAGCGAGCACGATCAGTGTTCTCAGTGGCCTCGGCGTTCGCGATCCCGAGAGCGCGCTCGAACCGCCTACGTCGCCTACCCAAGCGTCTGCGAAGACGCCCCACACAAATTTCGCGGCCAAGAAACCATCGAAACTGCGTAATTTCTTCGGTCAACGTCCACCGAGCGAACTTATCACGACGCACTTGACCGAGTATTTCCCGTTTGTTGAGAAAAAGGTTCTTCGGACTGCGAGACACAGTATGATGCTTCGCGCGTCGTCGATAGGTGGGAACAAGAGGGACAGTATGATGTCGTTGAATCATCCTTTGCCGTCGAGGTTTAGCACGAGCACGCAAGGTTCGTCGATCATACCATTGTCATCGAAGAGGAACTCGGTGATGTCGACCGACAAATCGTCGACGCTGGGAGAAGATCCACCGCGAGTCTCCATCTCCACCGAAGACGGCAACTCTGTCATTCTCTCTGGCGACGTCGTCGAAAAACTATCCTCGAACAACGATACGAAACCCCACCTACTCCCACCTGTCCAGTTCCCAACCGAATCTCTCTCCGAATCGATGGAAGATCTCACGGGAAGTAAACGATTATCGATAGCGAGTTCGATGGCATCGAAGAGGACGAGTTTTATGACCGAGTTGAGGAGTAAACGAGATCGATCGGATACGGCGAGTTTGTTGACCGTGGATGAGATTACGGCGGAGGTGGAGAATAGGAGACAGAGTATGGCTGTTGATATGGGTGTCGAGGGGGCGGAGGATTGGACCAAGGTGGAACCTGACATTGACGATGTGACGAGTCTTGATGAGGAGACGGTTCTTGACGACGACGAAGAGGAAGACGAATATGAGGATGAGACGGAGGAGGAAGATGACGAGACTGGACGGGCGATGACGTCGAGTGGAGGTAAGGCGTGACACGACTAGAATCTGACGGCGAGCATCCCTTTCTGATCGACGATCGCAGGTACAAAGTGGATCAAAGGGGCCTTGATCGGTGCTGGTTCTTTCGGGAAAGTGTACCTCGGCATGGATGCTCTGAACGGTCTTTTGATGGCTGTCAAGCAAGTCGAGCTTCCCACTGGTTCGGCTCCTAACGAGGAACGGAAGAAGGCCATGTTGAGTGCGTTGGAGCGGGAGATCGATTTGCTCAAGGAGTTGTCGCATCCTAATATCGTGCAATATCTCGGTAAGCGCTCGTTCCTCCTCTCTGAATAACGTTGATTGGATGGTCATCGGGATGTTCGTATTTTCAGATTCGTCCGTGGACGATGATTATTTGAACATTTTCCTGGAATATGTGCCTGGAGGGTCCGTGACGGCTCTACTTCGGAATTATGGCGCGTTTGAGGAACCGCTCGTGAAGAATTTCGTGCGGCAGATTCTCCAGGGTCTCAACTACCTGCACGAGCGGGACATCATTCATCGCGATATCAAGGGTGCTAATATCCTCGTCGACAACAAGGGAGGGATCAAGATTTCTGATTTCGGTATCTCCAAGAAAGTAGAGAGCAGTGCGTCGTTCTCTATTTGTTTCATTCGGGCGACGTTTTCTGACATTGTTTTCTACCCTTTCCCCAACCCGGATCTAGATCTACCCACCGGGAAACGCATCAATAGACCGTCGTTACAAGGTTCAGTGTTCTGGATGGCACCAGAGGTGGTACAACAAAAGGCACACACGAGCGCAGCCGACATATGGAGCGTCGGGTGCTTAGTCGTGGAGATGCTCACGGGCGAACACCCATGGGCCCAACTCACCCAAATGCAAGCGATCTTCAAGGTGAGGTTCTTCCCTCTCGTCTTGTCTCATGCCGCCCCTTTTTTTCGCTCACACCACAAACAGATCGGCCAATCCGCGAAACCTGCCATCCCGTCTGACATCTCGTCGGAAGCACAAGACTTTTTAACGAAAACGTTCGATCTGGATCATACGGCCCGTCCGAGCGCCGGAGGATTCCTTCAGCATGCTTGGTTAGCCGTCAAAAAGTCTGGTGGAAAAGGCGGGGGTGGGTCTGCTCTCAAGGCTGGAGGTATCCCCATGATCGAAGTGACTGCGTGAGCGTGTGTGCTCGATTTCGTTTCTGCGTGTTTGCGTTTTCCCCCTCTCCCCCTTCACCGGTTTACACTCGGAAGCTGTCTGGACTATCTCTCATTTTCATGACACCTCGCTCGTTCAGGCCTGGGGCCACCATGGCATTCATTTTACTGGCGCTTTAACTGGCCATCATTCTCCTCACGATCGATCTAAGTTGTAAGGTGTACTGGATACCAAGCTGTACAGTACTTCATACTTGTTGCATTCAAACCCACTCGCATGTTGTGTCGGTCATGAGATGATCTCGCAATTACCAGTGTCCACTGAACCCTAAGATGAGAGGACGCCACACTCGAATGGTTCTCCGTGAGCTCGCACCCGATTGACACACAAGTACACTTGCCAGTGAAAGATGAAGCAGATTGTGTGCTGTGCACCACTCAAGTTGCCGAGCACGAAAGGCAGCCATATATACAATTCTTGCAGAAGACAGGCTTGAGACGTTAACTACCTAAACTTGAATGTAAAAGTCTTTCCACTTTCTCGCCCTCCATATCCGAGTCAGCCTTTGTCCTTACCAAACCAGCTACATCCATCCTCTCCCTGCTCGAGCCCATAAGAGGGGTTCAGTTCGTTGAACAACTTCCAGTTCTCCACCTGGGAAGCCATGCGAGGGAAGTCCTCCACGAGCTCATTAGAACCTAGGAGCATTGGGTACACATGATTTCGGCTGCTGGGAATGACACGATATGTGTCGGACGTGCATCCTGTCACGGACACGGCGTCATACATTATGATCGCTGTCAGACTACTAGACTGCGCTCATTACCATTTGACCTATCCCACCCCGCCATCCACGGCATGCGAGCAATGCCGGAGCCTTCGCGCCAAAAGTATCATGGTCCACTCGCGCCCTCCCCACATGCGTTTGAGGGTCAACAGTCGCCCTCGCCTTACTTATCCCCGAATAATGAACTTGTGAAGACGTCCTGCACTTCGACTTCACCGCCGGACCCAAGCATGTCTCTAGATGACTCTCGGTTCCTCTCTAGCAAGTCACGATAGATTGAACTTGCCGCCTACGATGTCGGGTGTGCGAGACAAGATTTCAGAGCCTAGGGGATGTTTTGTAATGCCAGACAAAGCTGAACGTACGTTTAGTCTACCTCAATCTCGTGTTGGATCGCTAGGACGGACGAAAAATACTAACATGAGCCTCGCAACCAAGCGGGATGAGGTGCGTATCGTTTTTATATGCGACGTTGGACTGTTCCAACCTCTCTCTACCGGCCTTCGAATGGCTTATGCCTCAGTCGACCAAGACTGAGGACATCCAACACCAGCATCGGCAAGACCTATCCGTGCTTGACCAAACTGAACGTCGCATCTGGCGTTCCACTTTGGAGCGTTGCTCCCATCGCTGTATTATACTTTGTAATTTTCAAATGTGATGTTTTTGAACATGAAGAACGACCTCAATCCCGCTTACGCTTCTTCCCACCTGCTCTCGAACCAGGTCCCCAGTTCGGCGCTGGGTTCTGTTGGTATCGCACGATTTTAACATCGTCGGCGCGGGAGACAGAGTCTGGATGTTTCTTGAAACTTATCTGTGTTCTGGGTAGGGCAAGTTGTGGGAAAGGGATGAATATGTGAAATGTCCGTAAGGAAATGGAAGAAGCGACGACGTACTTGATCTCTTTACTCAGGAGCTTAGCAGCCGGCGACGTCTCCGATACTCTATCCATCCGGACTGGATGTTTTTGAGACCAGGTTCTAAAGACGTCGTGGATCACTTGTCGTGGTGCGTCCGTTTTGAGGGAGCCGGCGCAGGCGTGCGAACGAGAGACTTTGTGACCCGCGTTGAGCAACGCTGAGCTAAATGATCATAAGGCCACAAGGGAGCAAGGAAGGTGTGAGCGAGCCAAAGCAAATGACGAGAACGGGGGCAGGGAACGTACGCAACGTCGCTGAGCGAAGGTGTCGTAGAGTGGAAAGTGCCAGCAACCTTGGTGGGTGTGAAGTAGAATGGGACGTCGAGCTCCTGTGGGGGGCAGTTGCATAGATCGCGTCAGATCAAGGTCAAAGTGAGATCGCGAAACCACACGAACCTGTTGGGCGAGGGTCAACATACCCGTCATACGCGTCGATGTGGCATAGTTTCCACAGTCCTCCTTGATGTGTCCCAGGACCTTTGAGACGAAGTCGGGGTTATGGAGTGGACCTGACCACATCGGTCCTGCCAGCTAAATTCCAGCGATGCCCCTGTCAGTCAGATGCATAGATGAAAGTGAAACGAACTGCACCCACGTGCATGCCAAACCCGCACTCAGGACACTCCGACGAGACGGGTGGTCCTACAGCTGTTTTGTAATGAAGACTGACCGCTCCAGAGTTCTCATTAGTCCGCTCAGCAATTCTACCCAATTTTTGTTCATGCCAAGATGAGCATCCTGAACAAACATAGAAGATGGAAGTTTTGCTTTCAAAGGGGTCAGCCTGGTTATAAGAATCAAAAACATCAAAATGCCACCTAGCTGCTTTTTTCACTTCAATAGGGGCTTCGTGGACACGGACGAAGACGCGGACATAGAAATCGATGGAGAGGGAAAGGAGAGGTTCGATGTAGCGCCCATAGCGACTGACGGAGGTGGCGATGGTATGGAGGACCAGACGGAGTGCCTGTAATCGTTCTGCACCATGTATGCATCAAGCGGTGTAACACTCACAGCTTCATGGGAGTATTCCGATTTTACCGGCATACCGCCATAATTCGAGAAGCTTTGAAGGTGTCATCACATGAAACCAATAATTGACAATGCCCTCACCATTTCTCCGAGTAATTGGTGGTTGCAAGGACAGACATATCAGTGCACGTCACACAGAGCAAGCCTGGTATGTTCACTGTCAGGGCAAAAAGGATTGGACTTACGAATACATCCCACTCACCTCCAGGGATAAGAGATTGGACAGCTGGGTCAATAAATGGAGCAGCAGTGCCATAAGGATCGAGATCAACGACATCGACGCGGGTTTTCTCCGACCGATGGTTGTACATGAGATCGCTAACACCTCATCAGACAACGTACCATTGGATTGTATGATCAGAAAGTCGGACATACCAGGCATCACCTTGGTTTACTCTGACTTTACCCGGGTACGTTAATTTCGGCTCCTCCCCGGGGGTTGTTGTCTCTTCGTAGGCTGGACCGAGGTTATTGATCTCAATGTTCCGCTTCATTGCAGCAGTCGCGGACGGGTCTAGATCATTGGCGAGGATAAACCTAAAGACAATGAGAGAGCGGAAGCCGAAACACTTCCTCGACAAACCTTGTAAGGGGGATTTCCTTGGCATAACGAATAGATCGTAGTCCAGTCGCAGAAAGTGCCTCGAGGATGATGGTCTTGTAAGGGACATACTTTGAAGATTTGCCCGTTTAGCTGCACATAATAACACTGTATGATCTCATCGACATTGACGTACTTCCTTCAACTTATGTTCGACGGGGGCTGCAGATGATTCACCCTCGGCTTTGGCTATACAGCCCGCATGAGTAAGAACGAAGTCAATAAGCACTTCCCGCTCGCCTGTTGGATCCACCCAAACAACTTGCTCAAGTCTCTTTGCCCGCCTCTCCTCCGTCTTCTTGAACTTTTCTTCCTTCTCTCTGTTCAACTCCTCGCTGTACATGCGGATGCACGCGACACTGAGATCTCGGTTGAACTCCTGTACTGGGTTCAAGAACGCTTCGTCCTTAGACGATATAAGAATATGCGCATTGTTTTCTGTATAGAGCGAGAAGCCTTCTGGAACAACGATAGAAGGTTCTGTAGGTTTAGACGATGAGGTTTGTTGTTCCGTTTCCATCTTGTTCTTTTCACCCTCCAGCGTTATCTTCTCTTGCGACCACCGTGGAGGTAAGGCTGAGTGAATTCGAGCTCTCCGAAATGGTGTCGGGAGTGTGACTCGGAGGCGCAAAGGCCTGCTGAGAGCGAATACGAGTTGGGACGTCACGGTTGTAGAAATTCGCGGAACAGACTCCACGACAAAATTGAGGAGGGGGAGAGACAACCCAAAAGACAATAAATATTAGGCTCTACCTTTGTCGATCGTTACGTAGAGGTAATAGTCGGGTGGATAGACTCTCACTCTCACTCGAAACTGACATGCTTGGCTAGGAAATCCCACCACAGACAAATGGCATCCTTCTTGCGACCACCGCCGTTGCATGCACTCCGGTACGCTCGACGGTGTCTCTCAACGAACGCATACGATGTTGCCGCCCTCGACAAATGGCTCTCACAAACCAAGACACTCACGCTCACAGATACTGTGACACCAACCCATCTTTCTGATCTATTCGTCACTCTACCCACACGGGACGGAACGCGAGGACAACCATACCAGCCTCCCGAAGAGGGCAGACCCCTGGGATATGGTCACCACCTTGCTTTCTTCCACCCGCGTAATCCCGAGACTGCACTCCGTCCAGATGGAACCGACTCAGAATTCTGCCCCCCTGAGCCGTTCACGAGGCGCATGTGGGCTGGAGGTACCATGCGGTGGAACCAGAAATCAGATGCCGTGTTGAGAGTCGGGGACAAAGCTCGCGCCGTTTCGACGATTGGGAGTGTTGACAAGAAGGGGTTCGAGAAAGAGCATGGGAATCCAATGCTCTTCGTGAAGCAGAGGATTGAAGTGACGGCCGAAGGACGCGAGGAACCATCTGTCGTGGAGGAGAGGTCTCACGTATATCTTGCGTCTAGAGGAAATCAGCGCGGTGCTCGTGAAGGCATGCATTCTCCATAGGTTCTCTGACGTGTGGATGACCGACTCCCAACAGTACTTGGTTTGCCGAAACCGGATTTCTCATTTGCCTTCAAGCCTTCGTTGACGACGCTGTTTCGTTTCTCGGCTCTGACTTTCAATGGACACCACATCCATCTGGACAAAGACTATGCGCAGAAGAGCGAAGGTTATCCAGGTGGGTCGCTAGATCATTCCCAACACGTATTCGACGCTCAACTATTATCCGCAGAGCGTCTTGTTCACGGACCGCTGACGGCACTGATGCTGCTCGAGGCATTGCAATTTTATAAACCCAGGGTGCAGCTACATGCCTTCGAGTACCGTGCTCGCAACCCGGTTATTGTCAATCGCACGTCCACCATCTACGGGGCTCTGACAGCGGAGAATACAGCAGATATGTGGTGTGCAGACGACGACGGAGTGGTCGGCATGACGGGAAGCGTCACGTTTTCGCAATGACAAGCTCCTGATTAACTGCAGGTTAACACATTATGATGCTATGGATTACAGAACAGAAGAGTTAGACAATCTTGGTCTGATATCTTGCGCTTCTCCGAAGCATGACAGGCGGTTCCTCTAGCCACTCTACGCTACGCTTTCGGTCGCAGTGCAAACCTGCACAACGTTCTGTCAGTGAAAAGCAGACATGTGATTCCCCGACACACATTTTCACGGGATATAGTCCTGCGGGTAAACCTCGTTGTATCTTTTCTCGAACAAGGCGCAGACCGGCGTCCTCAAATATTTTCTTGAATGCCAAGTCAGATCTACGAAATCGTAAGCGCCAAGACCTACAGAGAACTCCGTCTTTGACATACCTCGTCCAACTTGAATCATGTGCGTCAAACACGGTCCTTGGGCCCTTCTTCTCCGAACATAGATTTTCTTTTGCTACGATCAGACTTCTTGGTCCTCTCAACGCCGCTGCGCTCCTCTTCAAGAATGTCACGAGGTCTTCATCATTCAAATGTCCCAGACACCACTGACACCAAACGACGTCGAATCCTGAGTCAGTATCGTCCTCGCTTGGGGAATACCCCATCCGTTGTAGCTGCTCTGTATTTTCATTTGGCCCTGCTGGATCAAAATCCTGAAGTGGAGCCCTGAAAAAGGATACGCTCTTGGTTTGATCTTTGATACCAATCCACCCTTCAACGTTATTATTCCCGCTGGTAGAGGTGCCTTGACATAGGCGGTGTGCTTCTCCTATGAAAGATGGAACGGGCTCGAGGAGAACGACATCTGAGACGAGACTGAGGAGGACGTCTGCTGTGACGCGTCCAATTCCAGCGCCAACATCGAGTGCGCGAAATCGTTTCGCAGGTTCAGACTCTGCCGAGAGCGGACGGATCGCAGAACGGACTGCGCTGAGTTCTGGGAGGAGATCGAGAAGAAATTGACGGGATCCGAGAGCATCTACGCGGGGAAGTGACTGAGGAATTGATCAACACATTATACACCCTGCTAGTAAGCGTCATTGGAAATGCGTACCCCGCTCCCAAATCCTCCTACACTATCGTCGTCAGTTGGACTTCAATTACGACGAGGTAAACGATGTGACACGCACCGAGCACACCGTCTAGACTTGCTGGTTGAGTCTCCCAATACTGAATTCCTGCTTCGACGATTTTCTCATCTCTCGAGCCCTCTGACGATGCCATCTTCAAGGTGATGAAGTCGTAGTGGAGAACGATATAGATGTATCTCCATTTCCCGATAAATAACCCCTGAGTAGACAGTCGCGATCACGTGAGAGTAGCATGACCTCTGAAAATTTTCTGTCAGTGTTTCTCTTCTTCCCATCCAACGATCATACCGCAGGACATGTTTTGGATACTGATGGTAAGCCAACGTCGCCTTCTTTTCGGAAGATCCACTCGGTCTTCCTATGATGAACCATTTCTCAGACCTGTTCTGCACCCTTGTGGAGACAACTTTCATATTGCCTTTTATTCTGATCTTTATCCCCCCCCGACATCTAGAGCAAAAGCTGACATTTGTTAAACAGGCTTGGAGTCCTGAAGAATGATATTCTGTTAGATAGCTCCCCAACACAATGCTGTTGTACGCTGTAGTTCACAATAGAGACCACCATTTTGCTGCACTCCAGAGTGCAGGTTGTTCGCAGATCTGAAACGAGTATCGAGAATGTTCAGCGTCGTCTGCGATATCATCCTCGAGGTTTCCCCGGCCACTAGCAACTTTGACTCTTCAGCGTATCGTGCACAATGGTCGGTTCTACTGTTATTCATTCACGATCTCTGCGGCGATTCAGCGACGGAATAACTTACGCGGACATTAATACAAACTCACGCTGTGAATCAAGCAATGACTGCTAACATGAGTCGGAAAAACCTAGTCTCCCGTAAGCAGACCCAAGAGTCGGGATGAAGACAGTCGTTCACCCTCCACTAGGGGAAAAACCCCAAGTACAAGTGATAGTATTACAATCCAAGGTACATACATACCATCGCGGTTTACCGCTAGTAAGTTATGAGCATCATCTGACAGTGAATCACGTTGAGGAACGTCGTGACCGTGACGTAACGCGACGCGTTTGATTTCCCCATCATCTTCGAACTTGGTGTCCAGAGGTAGTCCACGATTCGCAAGGAAATGGCAGAACTATCAGCGTAGTAAGTCTCATGTCGTTATTGTGGCATGTAATGCCGAACATCGACTAATGCATCACGGTACAGCGAGCAAGAGCGTGAGGCGAACATTGCCCGCAATCGCACTCTCCTCGAACAGCTAGACCTCAAAGATGTATCATCAAGCCTCGGCGTGCAACCAAAGCCGAAACCTACACAGAAAGCCAAGCCCGTTCAACCTGCCAAGAGAGTCAAACGCGAAGCAGTGGCGGAAGCTCCCCGTCGCCAGAGTGCACGTCTAAGGAAAGACGTGCTCGACCCAAGTGAGACCCCAGCGCAGAAACGAAAACGTGAAGCAGAGGCAGAGGAGAGGAAACAAAAGGAGGAAGAGCAGGCGCGTTCGGCGAAGCGCCCGAGAGTGCATGATCTGGACCTCTCCGCCCTTACTGCAGGCGAGGAATTAGATGACAACGAAATGAGCGCACTTCGGCGCTCGTTACAGTCCATCACACACACATCGATCTCTAGACGTATAGGGGACGTTGATTCATGGGTTTATGACAACGACAAAAAGGAGACGAGAGAGGTGCAAGAGCTGAAGAAGAGGCTTGGAAAGTTGAAAGTTGTGTCCAGAGCCAAGGTGACGCAAGACCGAGTATATGGTGGAGCGTATCATCCAGAGCCGACCAAGGACCTTATATTTTTCGGAGGTAAATGAATCGTCCGCTGCTTGCTTCACTACTAACTCTCGGCCAGACAAGCATGGGAAACTTGGCATCTGGGATGCACGAGCCCCTGTCGAAGAAGTTGCCGACGAAGATGGTGATGTTGGCCCCACTGACGACTCAGATCGATCAGGAGGTAAATATTGGCATCTACAACAACACTGGCCAGCAACATCCAAATCTTCGATGTCATCCATTCGGATAGATCCAACAGACTCGCATTCTGTAAGCCTCTTCATTTCAGCTGGAATCTCCTCGTTTCTGACCATGTTCACCATGCTCCACAAGCTCTACACGACATCTTATGATTGTACAGTCCGTCAATTCTCTTTTGTTTCGGGCATTTCTCGTCAGATATTCTCCTCTCCGGATGCACTGATAACTTCCGTTGAACTTCTTCCTACCGGAAACGTAATGTGGATTTCCGATGCCTCAGGAGGCGTTACGCATTTGGACCTGCGGGAAGGTCCCAACCACGCTCGCTGGTATGGGCTCTCGGAGCAAAAAATAGGAAGCATCAGTATCAACCCAACTAGTCCCCACTTACTTTTAACAGCATCGAACAGTCGCTTATTGAAGTAAGAGAGAGTCTGTGCACTGTGTCCGATTTCTGACTAACTCGTGGTTATAGGTTATGGGATAGCCGGAAATTAGAAACCCTCACAACTAAGCCTGCAACGCACTCCTCGGACCCCCTAGAGTTTAACTTCGAAAGTGTACAAAGCTTTGTCGAGTCCAAGAAAGGAACCGGGTCAGTCCGTGGCGAACATGCTCACGGCAAATCCGTCAGTTCAGCCTACTGGGATCCAAGAGGGAGGAGTATAGTAAGCACCAGTTACGACGACACTGTACGGCGTGCGTATTTGCTCGGTCTTTCATGCTAGGTTGGTGCTCACAGTTGGACAGTTTGGGAGCTAGACGCGGGGAAATACGATTCCTCTCCAGTCTTCCCTGCTTTCACGCCATTCTACCGAATAAAGCACAATTGTCAGACCGTAAGTATCGCTCGTTTCTTTCAATGCTGGCATTGATGGTCCACGAATTACTCAGGGAAAATGGGTCACCATTCTCCGCGCTGTGTGGAACCCAAATCCAGACGTCTATCCCCATTTTACGGTAGGCATTCCTCGTTATGAAATGAACCGCGAGAAGTACTGACGATTCTCGTCAGATCGGAAACATGGACCATTCACTGAACATTTTCTCGTGCAAGGTATGATGATTGATTCGAGACTTCCTTATGCCGAACACTGAACTGTTTGTAGGGCGAACTCATTGCCAAACTATCAGATCGCGAACGGTGTGTGCTCCTCATCTTGTCTCACACACTCGGGCTGACTCGGACCACGGTGCTTCAGAATCACCGCAACGCAAGCGGTCACTCTTTCGCACCCAAGCATCGTCGAGAGATGTGCAACAGGCAACGCGAGCGGACGCTGCGTCTTATGGGCACCTTCCGACTCGGATTAAAAATGTACTCATCTACGTGTATAGTATCTATGCCCCATTTATCCAGCAACTGAACACATCCGTGACAGCTTGGTAAGCGGGAAGGTTTTACAAAGTACTAGTTCGTGCAAACCACAACTACACGCAATACTGGTTCTATGCTTTCAAGCAGGCCTCGAGCTCGGGTCATGTTGCGCAACGCACCTCGACCACGTATACTTCATTTGATGTTCGTCGTTCTCAGTCCCACTTTGTGCGAAATCACGCCGGGCATGTTCCAGTCAACTCACATGTGTTCGGATACATAGTGCACGAGCGCTCTGCATCACTCGGCTTACTGCAAACACATTACAAATACGATTCACAAGGGTCATAGTTAAATACAGGGAACCTGAAGAAACTCCTCGAGGTCACCAGACGGCTCCAGGTACAAAAATCTACGTGTGATATATGATAATGCAAGGTACACCCCATCGTGATTTATGAATACATTTCATCCCAATCGTCGTCGTTCGTTGCACGAGAAACGTCCCCACTTGCACTATTCGTAGTTTCCGACGAGGGTACGACATTTACCCCGGATAGTGGTATCTGATCATTGGTCGGCTTAGTCGGCTCATCCTGTTCGATCTCGTTGACTATCGCCCACATATCCTCATCGTCGTCCAAGGGGACAGATGAGGGGATAGTGCTCTGTGGGAGATCAAGAACCGGGGGGTCATCAAAGGCTTCCCAATAGCTTTCCTCATCAACGTCCATCGCGTTCGAGTCAGGGAGTTCCTTGCGCGAAGATTCCGCTGGTCGTGTTGGCCCAGACGGGACCTGCGTCGTGGAACCTGCTGACGTCCCGCGTAATGCAGCAAGACGCTCTTCTTCATCCCTGATTGCAGCCTCGATATCGAAGTCGTCGTCGTCGCCCACCTCTGAGGACGTGGGGGGGAGGGAAGGAGGACGAGAAGATGCTCTGTCGCTCTTCGATTTAGGATGTGAATCTTCATCGTCCCCTCCGTCGTCTGCAGTTCCTACCAGTGTGGGTTCTGTGAGGTCGATGACGTCTGGGTCGTCCTCGTCCTCTGGTTTCTTTCCGTGGACAATACCCTTGGATTCGTCACGCCAGACGCTCAATCGGACCTTGCGAGGTGTGGGTCAGGGATTATGCACTGTTGTATTCAGACGTCCTTACCTGCATACGCTTGGAATGACATAATTTCTCGACGCGGCCAATGGTATCTTTGAACGAAGTCTTCGGATACATCTTATGTGACCAGAACTGGTACACCTGCATAAGCCGATTGAGGTCTTGGTGCTGAGGGAAACGGTCAGCGTGAGTCCAAGAAAGGACGGCTGCGTGTACCTCATGGCCTTTCCCAGCTACTTTGAATCCTTTGATATCCTTGATGAGTTGCGGAAATCCGTCAGGTCCGACCAACCTTTCCTCATCCAACTTCGGCAACTTCTTCCTCCCCTTCTTGTCCCCTTCGCCCTTCCCATCGTCCTTGCCTGACTGATCCTTCCCCTTCCCACCATCGCCCCCTAGTTGTGTAGAACCGCTTGGTAAGGTCTGACTAGATGCGCCCTGCCTCCCACGCGCATGCTTCGCCTCTGCCTCCTTTGCGAGCTTTGCAAGATCCAACGCGGGTGCAAGCGGTTTATAGCTTAAATCATAATCCTCGTCTCCGTCGCCATCCTTGTCGAGATTCTCGAACAAGGCCTCGACATCTGGTCTAGGCGCGCGTGGTGGTGCGGGTGTCGCGCGTTTCGGTGGACGCTCGTAGTCGCTGTCGCTGTCTGAGAGAAAGAGGGACTGACGGGGACGTTTTAGAGGGGTGGAATGGTCATCTACTTGGATCGGTATTGGTGGAGATACGACAGGTTCGTTCCAGATGTCTTCGAGGGACATGACGGGAGCACAGAAAGACGCGTTATTTGGACGTGTTTATATAGACGCGACGCGTAGCGATCTTTGCAATCGTCCATTTGGTCCTTTCCATGCCAGTCCATCCAGTTTCTCGAGCGCAACCTGGTTCTTTCAGAGCGTCTCTCCTCTACTGCACCTGGACCTCCCAGTCCTTGAAGATTCTGATCCTTTCGCGCCGTAAGGGATCACGCATGCAATCTCGATGCCAGTGGCGAAGAATGTAAGGCCATCATTGGGGAGCACACTCAGCTGTCCAATTTGAGATGGGCTCAATGGTACAGGAAGGACCTTCTAAGAAGTGGGCAGACACAATGATGGTATTTGAATAGTTGTGATACAGTGATCCACCGTCACTTGCGTCAGCACCGTCCCTTGCGTCAACTACACAACATCAGTAATTCGTGCTGGAGACAAAATACAAGTAGCCAGCTTTCACAAGACTATCTGCAGTGAATTGCTATGATGCTTATCTATATAGATCAATGTCTGTTCGTGAGCTCTCGACCAAGCTACAGGATAAATCAAGTTGCTTTGGTGCTGATGCAAGTGGTGGTGGATGTGCGATGATTGCCTCAAACCGAGATTCCACTGCGGTGACTCTATAACAATATGGATGGACTTCAGATTTTTTGTAGATACAATTTAAGTACAAGAAAACATGTGCCCACTGTCTGATCTAATAAAAATGTCGTTGTTGAACGTTGAACATTGGGAGTCGTGTAAAATTTACTGACGCAAGTGACGGTGGATCACTGTACGTCCCAAGCCAGTAGAAGCGACAACTTTGAAACCACAACTCCAATGTTTAGTTTATTACATCAGGGAATGGAATAGGGCTCCGTTTACTGATAGCCATTTGGTGTTGAAGACACTGTGGATGAAAGGCCGAGCATATCCGAGGAGGCATACCATGACTGTGTCGGATTTACGGAAACGAAGCTTGATCAACTTCCTCGACTCGGACCGGCGACCACATCAACCAGGGCTACCCTTGGGCCGATCCTCCAAACTCGCATATCAACCAACCGCAACGTGCAAACGATGCCACGCGAACTTCGACCGAGAAAGCCGCGCCAAAGTTACGTCGCTCTCGCAGGCTATGACGTCGAAGATGATGAAAGCGCGGCAGGTCCCTCAAAAGCTCAACTCATGGACGAGGAAGGAGATAGCGGGAGTGAATTCGAACTTGACAAAGGACCTGGAGGTGCAAAGAAAGAACAATCCAGCGAGTCGTCCGGCTCTGATGTCGACATGGACGTCCAAGAAGAAGACTCGGAAGTGAATGAGGCACCGAAGCGGGTCCGCAAAGCTGCTGCTTCGCGGGCTAAACCCGTACAGACCTCGAACAATATCGCCTCCGGTAGTTCAGTCATATTCGTGCCTTCAAAAACACGGGAAGAACAATCTCGTAGACGTCCACCCAAAATGTCTCAGACCATCGCTGCGTCTGCCGCGCCATTGGTAGCATCTCGGACTGCGAAGATGTATACTCTCCCTCATCCGAGTGCGCATCATCGCCACAGAGCGATACCAGTGATTCTCCGGAAAGAGATGGTTGAACGACTGGATGAACCTTCGTCGTTATTCAAGGAGCCTCGCACTGTTCCGACTAACAGCATGACTGCCGACCAGTCATTGATTGACAGGGTTAGCAAAGCTTGGGGTTTCAACGTTGGTGCCGGACCTATCTGGCAAATGATGGAAGACAGATCGTGCTACAAAGAAGGCCTTGCTTTAGGCACTGGCTCCGAAAAGGAGTCTTCTCGGCGTCCCAGGGTGTACCAGGACGTATCCGTGCGACCGGGTTGGGAAGTGTTGAGCCATCAGTGTGTGGAATACAACTCATTTCGTGGTCTGTATTCAAGCCGTTTTTATCGTGCAATATCAGGGATGCTCTGAACTATCTACCCACTGACACGTCCATGACCGACGATGGGCAATTCAAGCCTCCACCCCCAGTCGATTGTTACATGGGTCCGCACGACCAACAGACCCGAGTCGCTCTGAATATGTTTGACGGTGTTGCTACCTGTATGTGCTTCCTCGTATTTTCTGTGCTTTATCTCAGTGTCTCACTAGCCGAATATTTTGAGGATGGTAAGGGCTATGTCTTCAATGCAGGTTCCCCAGTCTGGGGGATAGATTGGTGTCCAACATACTCAGAGGATCGTCGCAGTAAGAGTGCCCGTTCTTCAATCTACCATTTAATGCTCAACAGCAGAAAGCCCGACAGTTCAAGCAGTACTTGGCAGTTGCCCCTTTTCCATCACGTTCACATGCTCCCAGTATAGGTGGCAAAGTCTCTCGTCCCTCCCCTGCCTGCGTGCAAATATGGACATTGAAACCAAAAGCCCCGGACGAAAATGCGATGGATGAAGACGATCCCAAAACTAACCCTGCTGAAATCCGCTGTGAGATGGTGTTGTGCTTGGACTGCGGACCGGCTCAAGAGATCAAGTGGTGTCCTTTACCCGCTCATGATCAGGTTCGTTCTTAGGTCATCGATATCTTGCACCCTGAAACTGAGAAATATTAAGTGGGACGGTGAACGGCCACAATCTCCTCGGAAACTTGGAGTATTGGCTGGTACTTTCGAGGACGGCTCACTCTCCATATTCGTTGTTCCAGACCCTGAAGATGTCAGAACCCCAGAGCATGATCCCGCTGATCCCGTCTTTGGTAAGCAAGTCGTTCATCCCCTTGAACGAACGTCCATAACTTTGAACAGTGAAACTGCCTGAGCCAGCAGTGCGTATTGAGCACGAGGGAACATCGTGTTGGTCTCTTGATTGGGCAAACAGCGAGCTCATCGCTGTGGGCCTCACGAATGGTGAGACCTCTGGTTCGAATAGTTCAATGCACGAGCTGACGGGTTCCAAGGTTGCATCGCTGTTTACAATGCCAAACACGCGCTGGAGAGCGGAGAGCTGTCAAGTAAGCCGCGCCCTTTACCCCTACATTGTACATCAGAAGTAATACAACTCAGACATTCTCCCCACGCATCTCATCTCTGTACATCAGTCTGCCATTCGTGCACTAACTTGGGTTCGTGTCCCTCCCACCGATGGCTCTGGGATACCCGCCCTATCTAGGGATCCAACGATCATCGCAAGTGGGGGCTACGACGGCGTCGAATGCTTGACCGACATCCGGGAGCCTCATGGCAACGTAGTAAATCGAACGAGAGGCACGTTCATTCCCCTGGCTTGACCGTCGAGACAATATCTTGACAGGTTGGTCACCCAACAGATGTCATCAACAGCGCTGCGTATTCTACGTTCGTAACGGGACCGATCATGATCGACCACGATAATACAGTCAAGTCGTATTCGGTGTCGCCTAGCATGCTTGGGCGTGGCCATGTCCTGATGGAACCTGACGGGCCTGTTTGGGTTAGTCGTTCTTCGTGTTTCCACTCCCATATCATGCTGCTGAACGGTTTGAAACAGAGCGTGAGCGTATCGGACTACCATCCTCAACTTGCTGTCGGAGCGGCCGATGGGTCTTGCACTACCACTAACACGCTAAAATCCACCCGAAGAGGAGGTTTAGTGGTGAGTCCATGAACGGGCAGCCCTGACTTGTCTGACACATCCCACAATCGATCCTTTCAGCCATTCTTCGTTCACAAAATCTACCAGCTCGATTACGGTCGCAAAACCGGGGAATTCCGCATGCTGGAGCACCTCCTCCCTCGGGTGAGTTCCAAGAGACCCTGCCCAATACTTACGAGGCACGGCCCCTGAACGCGGTCACAGGAAACACTAGAAAGGTCTACCAACGTCAAAGGCAAAACCACCGCAAAGGAAGATGCAGAAGCCAACGGTCTCGGGAGCACAGGCGTATGGCCACCTGAGGTTGGAGTGCACCGTGTGGCATGGAACAACGGGAATGGTCTCGGAGGGGCACCGCTGTTGGCCTCAGCGACTGCTTCGGGGCTTTGCAGAGTCGATTGGCTACTCGGAAGATGGCTCAAAGACAAAACGCCGTATGTCAGTGTACCGAAGATGAGAAAAGAGGTCGAGGGCGCTTCTGATGATTCGGAGGAAGAGTAGTTTCAATGCAGTTGATTGCTGTTCAGGTACCACGTGCAAAATATGAGACGGTAGCGGGAGGCGAGACACGAGTCCAAACAGTGTCATTGGAACACCCAATGTCACGAGAAGGGTAATGTTTCTGACGAGGCAATCAGACGATTAAAAAAATTAGTCTAGCAGTACCTACAACGCCGTCAGCGAAAATGCGCCTGAAGCCACGAGAACCAACCCACATAAAAAGCCCAGACCAAGGTATACGACTACCTCACTTGACCTTGAACAAATTCCGGTCCTTTAACATCTGACGATGGTTCTGTCTGAGAGCTCGTTTCTCCGCCTTTCCTCCCGGTCCGTCATCCGCGAGCACCTTCGGCTTGGTCAAATCCCATAGCCACGAAGGGTATTCCTCGTCTGGCAGTGCAAGGATGGGTGGTTCATCCTTGAGGTAGTTAAGTCCTGTCAGTACAGTTCCAGCTGGACATGACGAGACCGCTGAACGAATGGTTCGTCAGACAAAATGAGTAAAAACTGCCCCGACGTTTGGAGTGTAAAGGTGAGTCTTGAGACGTACTTTTGCTGGCGTCGGTGGGGGAAGACGCGCTTTTTGATGATGGCTGGCTCGGACTGGAACTGCTGCTTGAGGGGGTAGAGTATGCGCGTACAAAATGAAGAGAAAGTGTTCTCTGGAACGTACTTCGAGAAGCGGCGAGCAGAGACATGTCAGTGTCAGTGTAAGCTTGGACGCGACCGTGACGAATTTGGGGGTAGTAGCAAACAGATCCAAACAAACAGATAATCGAGTCGCGTTCGTTTCTTGTTGAACCTCCATGGGGCCCCTCACGTAGGAAGTCCTACTTTCTCCATGGCTGGGCTACGGATTTGCAGCGGGGTCAACCTCTGCCCTGAAGTACCTACCCAGTGCCCCGAATCTCGCTCGGGGTCATCCCGTTCGCTTGCAGGGTCTACACTGGGACGCCGCCATGACCAGCTCAAAGGCCACGAGGCTCACCACGCACAGGACGGATCTCTGTCCGTCCATCATTGTGAGCGGGCAAGGTCTGAGTCTTCTAATCCCCCTCGATCGGCTCTCGATGGGCCCAGTCATCACCGACTGAGCGACATACCAGAAATACAGTGGTTCTCTCCTTGGCTTGTGCCAAAGACCCCGTTGTGAACGACGGGCGAGGCGGAGAGAGTTGCTCCGAAAAGTGTCGCGGGGATCGGACCAGAGCAGCGTTCTGGAGCATGCTCCAGGTTTCCATCCGGTCGTTTTACTCCCCCTTTATCACCCAAGTGTTCCGTTCGCGGGATGCCTCTTGGCGCGGGTTCGATTTTCATCGATAAAGTCCAGGCAGTTGAGCGTCATGCCATGATCTCATCACATATGTGAGTCTGGGGACATCACTGCAGATCTCGCCCGGGATCTGCAGCAGGTTCTTCAGTTCTGCATGCATTAGGGGATCTAGGCAACCGCCTACTAGTAATGTCTGAGATATGATGGCTACGGGCGTCGCGCAAAGAGAGGACTCGAAAAACGAGTCGGAGACTCCAAATGGGTTTTCTTGGGTACGAGATGGGGGAGGTGATCGGTTTGGGCTCTTGGTTCTTGAGTTCACTTCGTGGCTCGCGCCTCCGAAAAGGGGGCGTGAAACTCGATTCAGACTATTCTTGGGCTGGTCAATATTTGACCTTTTTTTGGATTCGTTTGTCTCCCTTGGGAGATTTTGCGTGTTTGGTGGGATGGAAGGTGAGTTTCGTTTGAATTGATGGTTGGGGGAGTCTGATAGGACGGACCTTACTTTTTCAGTCGAGCGACTCGTCATGCCCTGAACAACATCCAAACTTTTTTTATGACAACAAGCTCGAAGGCTACGAGGCTCGCTACGCACAGGATGGCTTGCTGTCCGAAATCGTGAGCGGGTTAAGGTCTGAGCGTATAACTTCCCCTTGCGGGGCCCAGTTGTAATTGACTGAGCGATATATTAGAACTTGAAACACAGCCGTGCTCTTCTAGGCCTAAGACCCCGTCGTGAATGATGGGCGAGGTGTCGAGAGCACGGCTTTGAAATGTATCGCGGGAACCGGGCGAAAGCTGGCTCCATCCAATGCACACCCACCTCTATCTCCCAAGGTCTCTCGTGCAGCACGGGACGCCTTTAGCGCGGGCTCCTCGCTGCCAGGTCGAAAGATGCTAGGTATCTTTGCAGCAACAGCAACACGGTGTCCAAGATACCGCTGGTAGAGCTGGCCAAAGTTTCGGTCGACAGGGCGGGCGATCAGCCATCTAGCGCGACAAGAATGCTCGATGGGCTGGAGTTGTGTTACTCGGGTGGCAGGCGGGTGCACAGTCCATTGGGAACGAGGTGGTGGATGTCGATGGTGGAGTTCTTTGTCCTTGCGTTCACTTTGTGGCCCGCGCACGTCCTTGGGGCGGGTGTGAAATTCGATTCAGACTGAATGGAAACAAACGCGGAGTGAACGTCGCGACCGGGTGGTCGTGATTGTTTAATTTTGGACCCTTTCGTCTCCTTCGTGAATTCGTGGAGACCTTGCGCGCTCGTATCGTTTAGTACAAAGTGCATTGAACGTTGAACACCAGATTTTCAAGTAGTGCTTCGATTTCACTCTGTCAAATTGTCATCATATCAGTTGCGCGTACGGAATATACAATTTGTAGGCAAGGCGATGGATGCAGGGCGCAATCCATACGCGTTGTGGATCGCAATGAGGCACTCGACGGTTATCGGTGGACTAATGTAATGGTGCCCCTCACGACTGCAATCATCACGTAGATCTCTGGCTTGAGCACACATCGCCTCGCGTACAGATGTGAACAGGGTCCAACAGCTTTGTTGATGAGTTGGACTCGGTCAAGAAAGAAGAAAAATATGAGTCGAATATACAGTAAACACAAGAAGAAAGCAATGCGATGGCTGGTAAGATTATAATATACAGTCCAGCACGACAACCCATCGATCTATACCCCAGTTCGAGCAAGTAACCATCAAACGAGCAACCTTCGCCCGCCCCTCCGATGGCACTCGACACGGTCGCTAGGGCCATATATGCCCCTCAGATGACGCTGGAAATCAAAAGACCCCTGACCCGGGAAACAATTGGGACTCCTCAGTCTCGTATCGCTCGTCTTCTTCTTCTTCTTCGTGTCCAACTTGAGCGGGAGTCTCAATCTCGGGGGAGAGGCTATATGGAGTGGCCGGAAGCAGTTCTCGCTCGTCACCTTCTTGTTCCTCGGGATCATATGGCTCATGTTCGAACGGATCTATATCCGTATCAGCTGATGCAGTTGCAAGGGGTTGGAAATGCTCAGGAGGAGCGACAGGCTGACTTGCGCGTCCAGAGGGCCGTGGCTGCGGCGGAGGGTTATATTGAATGGGTGGAGAGAGGGGTATGACGCGGGAAGGGGGGGAAGGGGATGCCAGACGCTGAGTTCTCGGTGGGGTCTGGTATTGCGCAAGGGCCGGTGCGGATGGCTGGGCACGAGATGATGTCGCAGCCTGTGAGCTAGGTTGAAGATCGTACTCGAACTAAGCCAAGGACAGAGTGAGAACGAGAAGTAGTAGAGAATCCAAAATATCTTACAGCTGCAAAGACCTCTTCCCTGCGTTTCTTCCCTTCATCCTTATCTATGCAGTAGCAAAGATACAAAACGTCCGCACTAAAGGCGATGAATCGTGAGCCACAACTCAGAAGGGGCAACAAAACACTCACGTGTCCTCCACAAGGCCGACACAGAATAAGCCGACGAGCGCCGTCACACCAGCAGCCAACAAAGCAGCTCCCAAGGCAGAGCTCGGGGCATTCAGCGTATGTGCAACGAACAGATACGTCAAAAGTGCGAATGGGAATGTGAGAGTCAGCGGTGTATAGGTGAGCATAGTGAGCTGGGCTACAAAAACGTCGATAGGTCAGGTCAACGAACGTGGAGGTAGACAAGTTGGATTGTCGTACGTTCAGATCTGAACTTCCGCCTGAAGCGCCCAGTGCCCGTAGACTCAACAGCGGCTGTGAGGGCACGCGCTCGCCTTGCGCTCGGGAGGAACGGATCGCCAGTTAAGCCAGTGTACACAAGTGCATACTTGCTGAAGGACGATGTCACGGTCTCCAAGTAGCCTACTGCCATAGCAGCGCCCATCGTGAGGGGTTGGAGCCACGGACGCAGAACAATTGGGAAGTATGAAGGGAGGAGACGCAACGCGATGATAACGAGGGAGAGCATACGGATGCCGGCCAGGATGAGTGCACTCAGAATAATAGACCCCAGAGATGGATAGGTGGATCGAATGATGGCAGCGTGAATGGTGCGAGTGTCTGTTTGTAGGGGTGGAGGCAAATTCGGGCTAGAAATCAAGATGAACGAGAAAACTTATGGAGAATAAGACAATGAACCCTTACTCTGCATAATACCAAGCACCAATGACCCCTGCGCATGTTGTCCGCAAAATACCTCGGGCAACACCCCAGCTCCAAAGCCATACAACCACTGCACCAACGATTGCCCAGTCCGCCCACTCCCTAATATGCCATTCGAAACGACCTTGAACAGGTTGAAAGTAGCCGATCAACAGGAGTCGGAAGATGAGAGTAACGAAAGGGATTGAAGCAATCAGTATCATGAGGAGGATAGCAGGAGAAAGTGCCAGGAGGAAAGGATTGGACATCAGAAGTTGTGACGTAAGATCAAGGATGGAGGATGTGGTGTGTATGTCGCGAGGAAGGTCGACTAGACGTCGTGCGGTGAGCATTGCTAACATAAGGGGAACGAGGGAGAATAGACGCAGCCTGCGTTTCGAGTTAATCAAAGGTAAGCAGGCATCGCACACGACTTACCCAACTGTCTCTCCCCATGTTGGCTCCTGATCCCCATCCCACATAAAACTGCCAATGAAAGCCCATAAAGCAGAGATGAAGAGTGTGAGTGGTATAAATACTGAGGTTACGACCATGACGGGTTTGACGAAAATCCGCAAGAGAAACATGTGCGAGTAGGCGACTGCGGCACTTAGGAACGTCAGGATGGTGAGCAACGGTACCGTATGCAGTAAAGTGAGGTAGGGCAATGGTCCCTTTATATCGGTAGGCTTTGGCGGTCGAGCGACGAAAAGGAGCAGGATGGAGAAGAAGAAGCATGTCGTGACACCAGTGCACCATAGAACAGTCCAATGCGAATCGTTGAACTTCCGTCGTGCGCGCGATATGTAACGGGGGTCTGGTAGCGAAAATACGTCAAGTGGCCGTGTGGTACCGTCCCGCGGTAGCAGCGAATCTGTCAGAGATAAGGACACGGGTTCTCGGGTGCGCGATGGAGGGGGTAGCGGTGACTGTAGACGTAGTGCAGACGGTGGTGGCTTCGGTGATGGACCCGCTCTGGACCTGGGAGAGTCTAGGGAGGAGCTTGAGGGGGAAGGTGACGGAGAACGGAGACGTCGGGGAGGTGATGCCTGGTGAGCGAGCCACCCCTTTGGAAAGTCTTGTGACTCAGCCCGTCCGTAGTCGGAAGCCATCAGAGGGATCGACTGGGCAGCATGGCGAGAGGCCCCTGGCGGCATATCGTCTTCATCCAAGCGCAGATATGGGTCATCCCCCTCTATCTCGTGGATACGACTCCTATGATCACCTCTGCTGGACATTCTGCTCCTTTGGCTTGCAAGATGGGGATCGTCGAGGTCGTCGAGGTCGCTGTCGTGGCTATTGCCTGCTCGAGACCCCTCGTCGGTTGTGAATGAAAAGAAGAGAGGCTGTGAGGAGGACAGACTTGACTCTGGATTATGCTGCTGCAGCAAAAACTGCGAGGCATACTGTGCAAACGATTTTGCCATCACCAATTCACCCAGCGCTCGTCGAGGCGAACGTAGCCCAGGAAGATGCGGAGCCTGGCGCAATGGATGGCGTAACTTTTAAAGCTAATGGAAGCTGGTAAATTCACCAAACAACCTAACCTCAGGCTGCGTACACCATCCTGTGTGGGAACATCCTTCCTTAACAGGACTACCAAGTTCTCCTAACCAAGGCACCTTGTCACTTTGTCTCATATCCGGGAGGGAGAGCAGGACAGCAACGCCAGAAATATCCTAGCGCTACCGAATGACAGGCGTCTAGTAATTATTTAGGCGACCCCGCTTTCTAATGGTCGTTCCTGAGAGTCCATTCCAATCATATATAGGAGATACTCTGTAGTTCTATCTTGTCTTGTCGTCTTCAAAATGTGCGTTTTTGTTACCGTTGAAGCTAGCTCGGTGGGAACGAAATGGAGATGCCTTACCACGAGTAGTTAGGAACCTGACTTGAACACTGACTTTGGACTCTGTAAGAGCTATTGTCAGCTAGGAGGAGAATGACGCGACGGATGGGTTCCCACCCAACTTTCCCCGATCCGAAGAACGTCAATCTTTATTGCCCCAAATATAACAATAGCCCTCCGGGCGCACCTGGACCCCCCAGTCCTTTCCCACGGTGTTGTGTGCACTCTTGGTGAAGTACGAGTGCTGCACATCTTCGATAGCACGCTATTACGGACACGTATTGTACGTGTAAGTGTACGGTGTAGCTAGTCCCACGTCATTCCGAGATGCCTTTCCACTGCGTCCCGAACCGCTGTCGATAGAGCTCCTGGCGTGTAATCGATACACGCTACCAGTACAGACCCGAAACGTTCCGAATCTGGCCATCTAGCCATTCGTTACTTCAAGCATGAGGACAGCAACTCAGTTGCTTACCGGTGATGAATTTCCCTGAAACGATTTCGAAAAGTTTCTAAGGTGAACGCTCTCACGACGGACGGATCAGTACTGTCGACGAGTAGGAAACCATTCGGCAGGTTAGCCGACACTTCCACTGTATGTGCAGTCAGTTAAGCCAATCGCAAACTGTGTCAAGACAGATCAAGACAGACCTCGTTCGCGACGTAGAGCAGGTGCGTTGTCGATGGAGTTGTCGACGACGATGACTGAACATACGAGCACCGGATCTGTATCGCGACGCTCGACTGTCGCGGTATTCGTTAGTGCCACGAACGCCAGCACGGTTCGTTACTTACGGAGTAAAAAAGTGTCCATGGTTGAGCACTCAGTAGCTGAACGACCCCGGGCTAATTGTCAGCGTAGCGCTACGGGAGCCGACTGTCATTTAGGGTCCCCATTGTCGATATGCAGCGCGACGATCCTCGTCTCGTTCGTTACCGATCCAGTTTCCCTGGGACACTATCAATTTGCCACAAATGAAATTCATCGAGATTTCAGTCGTTAGTCAACTTCTTATCGGTAACGTATGGATCCACGCTCACGATCGACAGACGCTATCAAATTTGCAACGCACGATATTCATCGAGATGTTAGTCACGAGTCAAGTTCTTCTCGGTAATGTATGTGTGGATCCCCGCTGACGGTCGACAACGCGACACGAAAGCGGTGAAGGCGCCGGGAACGGAGATGGCCTCGACATGCAGCGCTACGATCCGACAGTCTCTCTTGAACGGTGCCTGCGAGACATCGGCAGTGAATGCGCAAGGAACGCCACCATCGTAGTTTATCTCGATGCGGATCCTGTTTCCCTGGGACACTATCTATTTGCAACGCATGATACGACGGTCGACAACGCGACAGGAAAGCGGTGAAGGCGCCAGGAACGGTGATGGCCTTGACATGCTGCGCCACGATCGTAGTCTCTCTCGACACGGTGCCTGTTTCCCTGGGATGCTAACAATTTGCAAGCCGGACGTTCATCGAGCTTTCAGTCAGGAGTCGAGTTCTTATCGGTAACGTAGGATCCACCATGGTGATAGAGCACGCGACACAGAGGGACGCCTGTGAGCCTTTTTCCCGTTGGGGTGTCTCGCGAAATGGCTTGGCTTTGTGACAAGAGGGAACATAAACAGATCTTCATTGAGGTTGTCACGTCACGGTTACAATCCAAGTCAGTCAGAGTGTATGTAGCTTTGCGTTACGTAGGTTTGCGTTGTATATAACTTTGCATGCGCGTAGCAGCCACGGTCAATAACACTTGGGAAGACGTGAACATCGGTAGGTGTACGGAGGCTTTATTGTTACGCACGAGCGGTTTGTATGAAGTCTTTTGTTGTCTTTAAGGCAGAACGCCATACTGAAAATGTCTGTTTGGCTCGCCGTTAGCACCTGTTGCGCATAGGTTTGAACATTGGGAACCCACGTTGCTACCGCCAGCGCCACGAGAGCAAAGTCTTCCGTAGCTATGTCTGTCACGCTCGATGGCGTAGTGTCGGACACTTGCGTGACCAGTACACCTCCTTGCACAGTCAAACGCTCCTCACCGAAATGGTGCCTCATTCGGTTTGCGAAGCCGACGTTGTTCAAGCATCCGAATGACCTTGACATCCCGGGGTCGATGTAAAATACCGCCAGAGCATGAGGGAGACATAGTTTGGCTTCTCCAGAAAGTGTCAACTCCTTCACTACATCCGTGCGGATAAACGAAGGGTTCCTGCGTCTCTTCGGTTCCCGTTCGATAGTCATCCAATCCAGGAAGTTGGCGTTCCACGCGGGTGTGGTCGGCGGTGAGATGTCGTCGACGTCGTAGTCAATGTCACTGGTTTTGTACGGATCCAGGTACATGGATGCTAGTACGTTCGCGAACCGTT